>CAUYQU010083394.1:0-11098 GCA_963574635.1 Cheracebus regulus
GTTTCCAAACCACTCTCTTAAGGCGAGTCTCTGTTATTAAATGTAGAAACGCAGTTTATTTTCTTTCTTTATTTCTTCTTCTTCTTTTTTTTTTTTTTTTTTTTTTTTTGTCTTTGTCTGGTTTTAGTATTAGAGAAATACTGGCCTCATAGTATGAGTTTAGAATTATTCCCTCCTGTAGTTTTTGGAATAGTTTCAGTACAATTGGTGTTAGTTCTTTAAATGTTTGGTAGAATTCATCAGTGAAGCCATCAGGTCCCAGGCTTTCTTTTTACTGGAAGACTTTTTATTATGACTTTGATCTCATTACTCATCATTGGTCTGTTGAAGTTTTGGATTTAATGATCAATCTTGGCAAGTTGTACATCACAGCACTATTAATCAGAGAATAGACATGAAATAGATAGACCTAGGTGGATTGGATAAATAAAATGTGGTACATATAACATGAGATACTAAGCGGCCATAAGAAATGAAGTCATCATTTGCAGCAACATGAATGCACCTCAAGGCCATTATCCCAAGTGAATTAATACAGAAACAGAAAAGTCAAATACCACACGTTCTCTCTTATAAGTGGGAACTAAACATTGGTTACTTATGGATATAAAGATGAAAGCAATAGATACTGGGGACTAGTAGATGGGGGAGGGAAGGAGGGAGACAAGGATTGAAAAACTATGGGTACTATGCTTGGTACCTGCATTATAGGATCAATTGTACCCCAAACCTCAGCAGTGTACCTGGGTAACAAGCCTGCACATGTACCCTCTGAATCTAAAATAAAAGTTGAAATTATATTTTTAAAATAGCCTTTTTTTCTGTGTAAGTGTGGAATGTAATATAAGCATACATTTAATCTGTTAAATGAAGATTGGGTTTGTTTTCTCAATAAGGGACAAGTTAGTCTAGAGTACCCAAACTTCTTATATTGGTCCACTGAACATATAAGCGAACATTACTTTTACATAATATTTGTAGTAGCTAAAACATAAAACATGTGTTTAAATAAGTTGAATCATAATTCTGACAGGTTTTTTTTTTTGTTTTTTGAGATAGGCTCTCCTTCTGTCACTCAGGCTGGAGTGCAGTGGCACTATCTCAGCTCACTGCAGCCTCCATTTCCTGGGCTCAAGCAATCCTCCTAAGTGAGTCTCCCGAGTAGTTGGGACTAGAGGCATGTGCCACCATGCCCAACTAACTTTTTACAGAGAAGGTGTTTAACCATAATGCCCAGACTGGTCTTGAACTCCTGGGCTCAGATTTCTTGGCCTCCCAGACTGCTGGGATTACAGGCATACACCACCATGCCCAGCCTTGACAAAGTTTTTTATAACAGTAATTGTTCTATAGTATGCCACCTTGAACATAATTTTAAAGATCCTCAGGTAACTTAAAATTGAGTACATTTCAGTTATAAGCAACACTGAAATACTGCTCACTATGGATAATTTTAAGTATGCATATACTTGTTTCTATTTGTACACTATGGAGCTGCTGTCAAGTCATTTTTAATAAAAATACTCATTTTTGCAACTTCAAGGTTTTAAAATTTTGCTATATATATTAAAGAGATTTGCTGTTCTATAAAAATACTTACATATGATAGTTTTAAATTGCCATCCTTTCAGTTTTCTCTTGGAAACTTATTCTCATTAAAATTTGTGATTAATATAGGCAGCTGACACTAAACTAAGAACAATAGTGACAAAGAAATATAACTTGTGGCTGGGTGCAGTGGCTCACACCTGTAATCCCAGCACTTTGGGAGGCCGAGGCAGGCTGATCACCTGAGGTCAGGAGTTTGAGACCAGCCTGGCCAACATGGTGAAACTTCATCTCTCCTAAAAATACAAAAATTAGCCGGGTGAGGTAGTGCATGCCTGTAATCCCAGCTACGTGGGAGACTGAGGCAGGAGAATCGCTTGAATGGGGGAGGTGGAGGTTGCAGTGAGCCAAGACTGCACCACTGCACTCCAGCCTGGGCAACAGAGTAAGACTCTGTCTCAAAAAAAGAAATAAAAATAAAAAATAAAAATAAAATAAAAAATAATTAAATAGAAAACCAACTATTATCCTCAGCTACCCAAGATCCTACCTTAATCAAATGATTAATTTTTCTCTAAAACCACTGATTGTTTTACCACCTAATTGGATTTAAATTTAGGTAAAATGAGTTAAAAATTTCAGGATAGGCTTGGCTCAGTGGTTCATGCATGTAATCTTAGTACTTTGGAAGGCCAAAGTAAGAGGATTACTTTAGCCCAGGAGTTTGAGACCAGCCTGGGCAACACAGTGAAACTCCTGTCTTTACAATCAATCAGTCAATCAATCAATAAATGTCATGTGAGGTGGTGTCTACCTGTAGTCCCGGCTACTCAGGAGGCTGAGGCCAGAGGCTTGCTTGAGTCCAGGAGTTCAAGGTTGCAGTGAGCTATGATTTGTGCACTACACTCCAGTCTGGGCAAGAGAGAGAGACCCTGTCTTAAAATAATAATAATTTTATTTATGTGTGTGTGTATGTGTGTGTATTATCTTGGGAGATTTCCCAGAGGTCCCCTGGAAAATCACAAACTTTAGTACAGGTATCTTGGAGATATTGTGGGGTTGATTCCAGAGCACCAAAATAAAACAAATATTGCAATAATATGAGTCACACTAACTTTTTGGTTTCCTAGTGCATATAAAATTATGCTTACACCATACTGTTAGTCTGTTACATGTGAAACAGAATTATGTCTTTAAAACAATGTACATACTTTAGTTAAAAATACATTATTGCTAGGAAATGCTAATGATCATCTGAGCCTTCAGAAAGTCAGAATCTTTTTGCTGGTGGAGGGTCTCACCCCAATACTGATGCCTGCTGACTGATCAGGGTGGTGGTTGCTGAAGGTTGGGGTGGCTGTGTCAGTTTCTTAAGATAACACTGAAGTATGCTGCATCCATTGGAATCTTCCTTTCACAAAAGATTTCTTTGTAGCATGCAATGCTGTGTGATAGCATTTTACCCACAGAACTTTCAAAATTGGAGTCAATCCTCTCAAATGGCTGCTGCTTTATTACCTAAATTTATGTAGTATTTAAGTTCTTTGTTGTCATTTCAACAATATTCACAGCATCTTCTCCAAGAGTAGATTTAATCCCAGTAAACCATTTTCTTTGCTCATCCATAAGAAGCATCTCCTCGCCCATTCAAATTTTATCATGAGATTGGAGAAATTCAGTCACATCTTTAGGCTCCACTTCCAATTCTAGGTCTTGAGCTATTGCCATGATGTCTGCAGTGACTTCATCCACTGAATTCTTGAACCCTTAGAATTGTCCATGAAGGCTGGAATCAACTTCTTCCAAATTCCTGTTAATGTTGATATTTTGATCTCCAGCGAATCACGAATGTTCTTAATGGCATCTAGATTGGTGAATCATTTCCAGAAGGGTTTCAGCGTACTTTGACCAGATTCCTCAGAGGAATCTCTGAAAGCTATAACCTTACATGTATTCCTCAAATAACAAAACTTGAAAATCAAAGTTACTCCTTGAACTGTGAGGTGCAGAATGGACGTTGAGTTAGCAGGCATGAAAACACTAATCACCTTGTACATTCCCATCAGAGTTCTTGGGTGACCAAGTTGTCGACAAGCAGTAGTATTTTCAAAGGAATCTTTTTTTTTTTCTTTCTGAAAAGTCGGTCTTAACAATGGGCTTAAAATATTCAGTAAACCATGCTGTAAACAGATGTGCTGTCATGCAGGCTTTGTTGTTTCATTGATAGAGCATGGTAGGGTAGATTTACTATAATTCTTAAGGGCCCTAGAATTTGTGGAATGGTAAAGAAGCATTGGCTTCATCTTAACACCAGCTGCATTAGTCCCCAATGAGTTAGCCTGTCCTTTGAAGCTAGGCATTTACTTCTCTCTAGCTATGAAAAGTCCTAGATTGTTCCTTCTACCAATGTAAGAAAGCTTAATCTGTATTGAAAATTTGTGTAGATTTTCATCAATGATATTAGCTAAATCATCTGGATAACTTGCTTCATCAGCACCCCCTTGCACTTTTATTACAGAGATGGCTTCTTTCCTTAAATCTCATGAACTTTTGCTAGCTTTCAACCCTTTTTTTTTTTTTTCAGCTTTCTTACCTCTCTCACCTTTACAGAATTGAAGAGATTTAATGGGCTTCTCTGGATTAGGTTTTGGCTTCAGCGGATGTTGTGGCTGATTTGATCTTCTATCCAGACCACTGCTACTTTCTCCATATCAACCATAAGGTTGTTTTGCTTTCTTACCATTGACATGTTCGCTGAAGTAGCATGTTTAACTTCCTTCAGTAACTTTTCCTTTGCTTACACAACTGGTTCTAGCTTTCAGCCTGTCTTGGCTTTTGAGATGCCTTTTTCACTAAGCTTAATCACAGCTACCCTTTGATTAAAGTGAGAGACTTGAGACTCTTCACTTGAACACGTAGAGGCCATGGTAACATGATTATTGGTCTAATTTCAATATTGGTGTATCTCAGGGAATAGGAGGCCCCCAAAAGAGGGAGAGAGATGGGGGAATGGCCATTCATTGCAATAGTCAGAACACACAGAACATGTATTAACTATCTTATATGGGTGAGGTTTATGGTAACCACAAAACAATTACGGTGGTGACATAAATGATTACAGATCACCATGAACAAATATGATATTTTAAAAGTTGAAAATACTGCAGTTACCAAAATGTGACACATGAAGTTATCACCTGCTATTGGAAAAATGTACTGACAGCCTTGCTGGATACAGGGTTGCCAGTTATCTGCTAAGTGTAATAATGCAAAGCACAATAAAATAAAGTGTGCCTGTACTTCTTTTTATTAGTAAACATGTATTTTTAAAGCAATTCACAATTTATAGAAATACAATAGTGTGCTGTGAAAACATCAAAAGTCCTTTTTCTAAGGGTTCAGAAAAACCTCACACTTAACAACAATCAGGTCATGGCCACAAGACACAGCTTGTCTGTGAGCTACACATTAAATGTTATACTCTATTTAGGGACTAAATATAAAAGCCAAGGTTGAGCCATGAGCACAGAAGACAATATATAAATGAGATTATCACCACTGGCTATTTGAACAGAATTAGATCTCACAGATAATTTTATCAACTTTTAAAAGTTTACAGATGAGGAAAATGAAGCTCTAAGAGTTATGACCTTGCTGGGGTTCCTCTATTTTCTGTCAGGAATGAAAGTCAAACTATCATTTCCCAACTCCAAGCCAGTTCATCGCACTGTGCTGCCAGCATGTCTAACCAATTAGGTAGAAAGGTATTTCATTGAATCTTCCACCATTCTTTTCCCAAAGAGTAATCAGTAAGTGGTAAATGTGTTAAATTTAGCACACACTGATTACAAACATGAATTACTATATTGCAAGGAACAAAGGTTTTGTGCTTTGGTCTTTAATCTTACTTCCATTAAATACTAGGGAATCTTGGGTCATAAAGTTGGTATTATTAAAGAGAAACCGGTAAAGAGTGGTTGCTGAAAGTTAATTTTTCTTAGCTGGTTCTTCTAAGTATATACTAGGTATTGTTATCAGCAGACTTCTGAAAGAACATCTGCTGATACTTTTTTACCTGCCTTCCTCAACTGAGAAATTTATTTTACACAAAATCATTTTAACAAAACATCTTAGGGAGAAATTAACATAAACTTACAAATCACTCCATGTGCTTCATTTGAATTGTTATAGCCTTATGTCTTCATATCTTATAGTCTTCAAGCTAAAATCGGGATTCTTAGTAAAAATGCATGCCAATCTGACAAAATTTCTAGGAAAACTGCAATAACTTTATGAACCTCAATACAAGCAGTTAACAAGTGAAATTCTTTCATCATTCTTTCACCAGAAATTGCATTTTTGAGAAAATATGCAAAGTGTTCCACTGAAACCTCTCTTACAAATGTATCTGAATACTGAATTATTTATCACTCATCAGAGTGACTTGTTCATAGTAAGAAATCAATAAAATTGTTTTATTAAATGTACACATAAAAAGGCATATGAGTTTTTGTTTAACCTTCAGTTGTTTTGGAATTAAATTATATCTGGGCACCCAAAAATCTTTTGACAGTTTTCACAATCTGCAAAATACACAGGGCACTGTAAACTCTAATGAACCAGCATTTACATAATGGTATCTGCCATATGATCACTTCGGTTAACAGATTGTTAAAATTATGTACTAAGTGCATTATGTGTTGCCAAAAAAATTTTAAAAAGCAAACAATAAATCATGAGGCTCTACAAAATAGCTTAGAAAAACAAGTTTTCTATTTATTTAAAAATAAGTTTGTAGTTACTACATTGCAGGGACAGGAATTCTTACACATACATTCTAGTTTGTATAAAAGGATTCAAAGAATTATGCATCAAAACTAACATAGAAAGTGTCCACGTAACAGTAAAGAAAGGTCCAATCAGTATGTACAAAAAGAAAGGGCACTGCTATTCTGGTGTGAGACTGCTGTTTGATACTCCAGGTTCCGAAGGAAAAAACCAAACTTCAGTAAAGCTAAATAATTAATTTGTTTTTAAACTCGGTTACTTGTTACATACAACAGATCTGCCTGTGTTTAAACATTGTTTTCTGTACAAAATAAGCATAGTTTTAATTTGAAAATGTGTCAGTTTCAACTTTCACCCTCTAGGTCAGTTACTTTTAAAAAATTTAGCTACATTCTACACATCTAAATATCCTGTTGACAGGATTTTAGTTTTCTAAAAGATCTTCAATAAGACCCCTGTCTTCTTACAGTTTTAATATGGTCCAAAAATGTAACTTTTTATTGTCTCATTTTATAGTCTATCGTTGTGACTAATCAACATACACAATCTTAAAGCAACCAGCATGTGTGCATCTGCCTTATATGCATGTGTACTATATTCCATCTTGAACCTATTTTCCTGGCTCCTTAAATTGTAGAAACTTAGCCATGCACTACTACGTATTTGGTCTGTGCCGTAAGGTTAATTTCCTGATAATTTTATCTGCATTAAAAAAGTATTTCAACACAGAGCTATCAAAACTAAAAATAGTATCTATTTATAGCTCATATTTTCTACTTACTGTTTTACTGCAGTGTGTACAAGGTTTATCTCTGGAGCGCCAAAAGTGGTACTTACGGTCTTCTGACTCAATTTGACCTTTCCTTGGTACTATACATAGTGCATAGTGACTGTTCATTTGTAGCATTTTGCTTAGTATAATTAACAAAAATAGTTTCTTAGTAAATGTAATATTAATTTTAGTTCAGATCACCTGGAAATTAGGGTAACTAATGGAAAGTATAAGAGTGGAAGCAAAGAAAAGTGTAATTAACATTAAAATTTCAAATTTTAATGGGAAAATAAATTCTCGCCTAAGTGTGACAAAACCACTACTCAATCTGTCATGTTAGAAATACTTTTCAGGTTAATAGGGGTAACCAGATGATAAAATGACTTCCCCTATTATGACTTTTAAAATCATGTAATTCCTGCATATAAGCAGAACACTTATAGCCCTTTAATCACTCAAGTATCTTGGTCCTTTCAACCTATTCAAAAACAAGTTTCAGGTGAACAAAAACATTCAGAATAAATCTGTTTTCATTATATCGAAACTGAAAAAATTACTTCTAGCTGACCTTTGAAAGAGAAATACAGTATGTATATATGTATAAAATGGAATGTCAGAATTGAAGTAAACAGTTAACTGGAGAAATTAATTTATAGTACAAATCATATTTGAAAACATGTAAATGCTGCTAACATACAAGATAAACATGATATTTGAATACATTTCTTAAAATGTCTGATTAATCTACACTGCAGATGAGGGACAGTTCTAGATGTTAACATACATGCCGCACAAAGATATTTTCTCTGATCACTGTATCTTATGTAATTCAATTCCAAGTGATAACTAAATTTAGCCAATCCCAAGTCTCAGATGTGACCTAATCCAGCTCACAAATATTCTGTAGTTATCTGCTTACATTAAAGGAGGAAGACAGTTTTATAATAATGCCACCAAACCGTCTTTAAATTTGTAGTGAAGCTGTGCAATAAAAACAATTTAAACAAGGCCAACAAATCTTCAGTTCATAATACATGCAGAAAATAGTCCAATGCCACTACAGCAAGTCACAAAGGATAACATTTTCAAAAGCTATACATCTATTGCCCAGGGCTCTAAGTCTCTGATTAGACTGAATATTTAAACTAATGTGCCACTTAAACTTTAAACTTTTCATCTGGGACTTGAGAATGTTGGAGTCGGGAAAGAGAATATTAGGATTGGGTACTTAGAAATACCTAAATTGGTTTACACTTTCCATGCATGTAACAGTTTTATTTCTGAACTTCCAGTAAATTTGAGATGTTTTTATTGCTCACCTAAGACAACTGCCAACATTTCTTTCTGGCCTAACAACAGCACATACATAATGTTACTGCCTCAAAGAAGATTATTTTCCCAAGTGGTAAAGAAAACAAAAATACGGTGATGACTTAAATTTCTTAATTCAACTTTTGCAATGTATAGAAGCTAAATTATAAAAATATAAAATCTAAAAATATAGGTATTACTAATACATGTTTAAGTGTTTCGATTACAAAGAATCTGATCCAAGTTACTGTGCTTTATACTAAGAAACCAGTGTCTAATAATGTCCAAATAAGGTCATAAATATACAGTGTCTTTAGAACACAAATAATACATTTATGTATTATAGGAAAGATGGTAAATACTCATTTCTTTGCTCAAGAGTTGGAATTAACACATACACTGTACTAGAGGTATATTCCACTCTAAGACTGTGTATGGTCTTCCTTTTTCTGTACACAACTTAAAACTGTACATTTTTTTTTACAAAAATTGATTTTATAGCCTATTATTTTCTCTAACACAATGCAGATAACATCAGGAAATTACATATTTCAAATAGATTGCCTTCAAAAGCAACTAATTAAAGACAAATTTCAAACATACACTATTATTTTCAAGAATGGTGTAATTGAAAGACTCATTTTTCTATACAATCCAGCCAACCATTTCTGCATTACGAAGAGTGTAACTACTGAATTTTAATTTTATAGTTAAATATATTTGTTAGAAAAAAATAAATATACAAAAAACCTGAAAATTTTGAAATTGTTTTTTAACTGCAAAATCACAGCAATGCAGTCAAGATCTGGAAAATGGTTTACTTAATTTCACAGGAGAATTTCTGTACAAATTTAGTTACAAATCATCTAGAAAGCCCAAATGTATCACTTTGCATTCTTCAAGACAGTTAAATGACAGCTAATATTTATCCTTATCAGAAATAATTAAAGAAATATTATGTAATGTATTTTGCCAAGGTTCAACTGCAGACTTTATTTTTCTACATCAGGGTCATGCTGATACATATTTTCCCCATACTCACTTCTTAAAAATGTAGTATCTGAAAATTTTGGTTACATTTTTGTACCATACCAGTCCTCAGAAAATACTACATTCTTTAAATTTTTTTAAAAAATGGACAGTAATTTTTAAACAATAGAAATGGTAGTTATGTTGGTTTTTAAGGTATAAAATAACTAACTGTACCATAAACAAATAAATAACTGCTTTCCTTTTCCATAGCAGTACATATAGCAATACATTCTCCTAAGTCATATAATTATCATTTACAATAGACAACTTAATTTTACTGATGATGCAAAAAATAATAGAATACAAGGCACAATCATTAAATGGAGTTTTTCTTTAGGGTGTATATTGACATACCAGCATGATAAGGATACCGTAAAAAGTGCAGAAAAAACACAATGTGCAATGAGACCACTGTATAAAACATGATTGCATAAAAAGTGATTTGGCCTATTTTAACCTTTAATAATTGAAAATAACCAATTTCTCCCTTAAAATTAAACTATAAAGTATGACATTTTAAAATTATTTTTATTCTACTGCTATCTAAAAAATCCTGAAAAAAGAATTTATACCTGGGTAATAGTATATAAGTATGTGTTTGTATATATATTTAATTATACCCATTTATCAATATATACACATACACACACAGACACGTTTCTTTGTAAGTCATTTTAGCCTATTAGATATGCCTACAGTTTAGAAATGACATTAATCCAGATCAATAAGTAAACATCAAATCCCATATCTTTTTTCCTGTATTTTCCTTGAATCCTTTAACCACTTAAACATTTCCTCTAGAACATCTCTGTCAAAGGACCCACCAGTGCATTATTTTCTATTAGTACCAAAAAAAGATATATCTCAGCATAACTCTTTAATAACTTGCTCTTTAGATATATAGCCTTTCCAATATCGAAAAGTGTATGCTGTCTTGACAGTCAAAAACAGGCCTTCCACTGCACTGATTCTCAGTCTTTGGCACAATAAACAGAGATTGAGTGATGTAAGAATCAAGGTCTGAAAAATTAGACAGTCAAACGTTTTCCAATGTGGATATGTTTCCCTTCATCAGTACATTTTCTCTTAAGTTTGGCAGAAATGGAATAAAGCAAAAGCCTCCTCTAGATACTTTGCAGATGAACATTCTATAATTAAAATTAAACTTTTTAGGGTGTCAAATGGTGGAAATTTTATATTTATCTTTTAGAGGAAACATTTCTTAATTCACTGCTACTCTGTATAACATCTGTCTTTTAGGGGCATGACTTGTATCAATAGAAATGTACCTTGCTTGGTCAAAAATAATTTATTTTAACATGAAATGCTCTATCACTAGGAATATTATGCTCCTAAAGAGTGTAGCAGAACTGTCTTTTCTATAAATAAATCAGGGAATTCATTATAGATCAATTTCTTTGTTTCAAACAGTGAATAAATGAATGTGAAAATGCATAACCTATCTAAGGGCAATAAATAGCAAACATTTAAAATATATATGTATATATTTATATATATATATATTCATTTAAAGAAGTGAAGTGTCTTGTAAGTTTTTTTTTTTTTTTTTTTTTTTTTTTTCAAATCAAATGATAACATTACCAAAACCACCATAGCAGCAAGGAAGCAGAAACCGTATTTGTAATT
>CAUYQU010083395.1:0-34885 GCA_963574635.1 Cheracebus regulus
TCTCTTTTTCTAAAATCTCTTCCTCTTTCTCTTTCATTTTTTCTTTCTTTTGCTGTTTCTTTCTTTCTCCTTTTCTCTCTTTTTCTAAAATCTCTTCCTCTTCCTTTCTCTCTTTCATTCTTTAAAAAAAAAAAAATAAAATAAAATAAAAATAAATTAAAAAAAAAAAAAAAAAAAGAGTTCAATAGCAGCCTGGCCAACATGGTGAAACCTCAACTCTACCAAAAACACAAAAATTAGCCAGACGTGGTGGCACGTGTCTGTAATCCAGCTACTCAGGAGGCAGCAGCATGAGAATCACTTGAACCCAGGAGGCGGAGGTTGCAGTGAGCTGAGATTATGACACTGCACTCTAACCTGGGGGAGAGAGCAACACCCTATCTCAGAAAAAAAAAAAAAGCTATTTTAAACTAAGGCTCCAGGGATGGGTGAGACAAATGAGAGCATTTGGGTGCTCGCTGTGCTCTGTGCATTCCCGTTTTCCCTGGCAAGGCTGTGAGCAGGAGCAGGCAGCAACTGTGTGTCACTTCCCTGTGTGGCCCCAACACCTGCACAACCACTTCTGCAACAACTACTCAACAGTTCAGAGCAAGCGATGACAAACGTTTGATGATGCCCTCTAAAGAGAAACCTGGGAAGACAGGATAAAGGCCCTTCTCCTTTCCAGAGGGTAGGGGAGGGCAGAAGCAACGGCCAAGACCTGCCTGGACTCTGGGCCCTTTAACTCTTTTCCCTTCTCAAGTGGGGGTCACTTACACGTCTGATGCTAAGGCCAGGACTACCTGTTGATTGCTGGTAGGGATAGGGAGAGTTTTGTAGTACCCAATTTGGGGAACATGGAATCAGTCTGGGCAGGGACTGAGAGAGGGGACAGCAAGAGAGGGGTCCTCACTATAGCCTATCTATCTGGGTCATGGTTCCTAATGCTGGCCACTCAGACTCAAAGAGTGCAATTTTTTTTAAATTTTATTTTTATAGGGATGGGGTCTCACTATGTTGCCCAGGCTGGTCTCAAATTCCTGGGCTCAAGCAATCCTCCCACCTTGGCCTCCCAAAGTACTGAGAGTACAGGTGTGAGTCACCAAACCTGACTCCAGAATGCAGAATTTTAGGTAGCACATTCCTGAGCCCCATCCAGGTGGAGTGACTTCCCACCTCTGAGGAGGGGCCCAAGAAGACGGGTTCTTTGCAGCTTCCATGAGTGACCCCCAGGCAGCTGAGCCCGTATTTGGAAACCACAGATCTTGACCACCTCTCCTCTTTTCTGATTGGATACGTTAGACCTGGGCTGAGACCCTGCCCCTCATCCTGCCCTGTCTCAGTACCAAGTTCTCATTTCTAGGTCTTGCTACCACCTCAAGTGGACAATGCAAGTGTCACCAGACACAGTGCACATAACATGTTCAGTCATACACACAATCTGCAAATCGAAGTCATAAAGTTCAACCTTCTAACCGTGCATGGTGGCTCACACTTGTCATCACTTTGGGAGGCTGAGGTGTGCAGATCACCTGAGGTCAGGAGTTTGAGACCAGCCTGGCCAACATGGTGAAACCCACCTCTACTAAAACTACAAAAAATGAGCTAGGTGTGGTGGCAGGCATCTGTAATTCCAGCTCCTTGGGAGGCTGATGCAGGGAAATGGCCTGAACCTGGGAGGCAGAGGTTGCAGTGAGCTGAGATCCCACCACTGAACTCCAGGCTGGATGACACAGCAAAACTCCGTCTCAAAAATAAATAAATAAATAAACCTTCCTTCCATTGCAATCCCAGGATCCCTGAGAGAGGGTACCCAGCCTCTGCTCGAAATGTCCAGTGACAGGATGGGGAGGGTGCCAGTCCCCTTACTGGGTTAACTGAGTAGTGTGGAGCCAGCCAAAGCCACTTCCCTCAAACCTCTGCCAGCCCCCACCCCTGGAGACCTGACCTCCAGGGTAACAGGATTCCACTCCTGCAGCTGCTCCTCACATGACATGATCACCATGAAACTGTTTTATCGTCCCATAAAAGATTCCCAGCTGACGTGTGCAGAATTAAAGTGCCATCCATATGTACGCAATTTCCTTCTGCAACTTCCCTGGAAAGGTCAAGCCATCCTTATGTTCTTACCACATCCCTTAGGGGAAAAAGAATCTGCAAAGCACACGTCTATAACACTGGCCAGCCTGGAGGCATGCCACCTCTCTTTGGGGGATCATAAAACAGAAATGATTTTCCATAGCCACATTACTCTGAACAATAATCCTTTCTCTCCCTTAATGCTCCTTGGACTTTCTGCAGGGAAATGCATACTTTCTTGAGAGCTGAATGCACAAGGTAGATGAGTACAATCTTGTATTCTGCACGTCTCACCCACAGGAGCCCTGTCTCGGGTCACTGCAGAATCTACTTAATTACACCACGTATGGGTCACACCCTTGTCCATTCAAGTGGCTGACCCGTCACTTACCTATCCTTTCCTTAAGTCTGGATACTTAAGCAACTCCATATTCTCCAGTATTATTCACAATGCTACAAAGAATCTCTGTATATATAGTGGGTTTATTGATTCATTAATGTTTCTTTGGAACAAATTCCCAGGGGTGATATTAATGAGCCACAGAACAAAAAAGTTTGATGTCAGGATGCTTTACAAAAAGAGTATCCCCAGCGGGGCATGGTGGCTCACACCTGTAATTCCAGCATTTTGGGAGGCTGAGGCGAGTGGATCATCTGAGGTCAGGAGTTCAAGACCAGCCTGGGCAACATGGTGAAACCCCATCTCTACTAAAATTACAAAAAAATTAGCCGAGCATGGTGGCATGCGCCTGTAATTCAACTATTCAAGAGGCTGAGGCAGGAGAATTGCTTGAACTCAGGAGGCGGAGGTTGCAGTGGGCCAAGATCGTGCCACTGCACTCCAGCCTGGGTGACAAGAGTGAAAACTCCATCTCAAAAAAACACCCCCAGCACATACGAGTGCAGCTCTATCACACCTTCCCCGATTTCTTACATTGCCAGTTTTTTGGGTTTTGTTGTTGTTGTTGTTGTTGTTGTTTTTGAGATGCGGTCTTGCTCTGCTGCCCAGGCTGGAGTGCAGTGGTGCAATCTCAGCTCACTGCAACCCCCACCTCCCAGGTTCAAGCGATTCTTCTGCCTCAGCCTCCCGAGTAGCTGAGACTACAGGCGCGCACCACCATGCCCATTTTTGTATTTTTAGTAGAGATGTGGTTTTACCATATTACAGGTGTGAGCCACCGCCTCCCAGCCAGTTTTCTGTTTTATGCTTGGAATTTTTATTTATTTATTTATTTATTTGAGAGACAGAGTGTCATTCTGTTACCCAGGCTACAGTAGAGTGGTGTGGGCTGGGCGCGGTGGATCACGCCTGTAATCCCAGCACTTTGGGAGGCCAAGGTGGGCAGATTGTGAGGTCAGGAGTTCAAGATAAGCCTGGCTAATATGGTGAAACCCTGTCTCTACTAATAATACAAAAATTAGCCAGGCGTGGTGGCGCGTGCCTGTAGTCCCAGCTACTCAGGAGGCTGAGGCAGGAGAATAGCTTGAACCGGGAGGTGAAGGTTGCAGTGAGCTGAGACTGCACCTCTGCAATCCAGCCTGGGCAACAGAGCAATATTCCATATCAAAAAAAAAAAAAAAAAAAGAGTAGAGTGGTGTAATCACCACAACTGGCTCATTTTTTTAACTTTCAGTACAGACAAGGTCTCACTGCACTGCTCAGGCTCGTCTCCTGGGCAACATAGTTAACTCCTGGGTTCAAGCGACCCTCCTGCCTTGACTTCCCAAAGCGCTGAGATTACAGACATAAGCGACCATGCCCAGTCTTATGCTTGAAATTTTTGAAATTACGCATGAATGCAAATTCCTCCCATGTTTGCTTACTCCTTGCGTTTCAAGGTGTGGACCATCTTTTACCTATTTGTTGGGGTATCTAAGTTTGTTGTATAAATCTAGATGTACAGATTCTAGATATAACATCATAACTTTCCAATTATTGTCTTTTTAATTGTTACTGTAAATATTCTTCTAAAGGTTCTAAGTTTTGTTTGTTGTTGGTGGTGGTTTGTTTGTTTCTGAGATGGTTTCACTCACTGCCCAGGGTGGAGTGCAATGGCACGATCTCAACTCACTGAAACCTCCACCTCCCAGGTTCAAGCGATTCTCCCGCCTCAGCCTCCCAAGTAGCTGGGACTACAGGCATGTGTCACCATGCCCGGCTAATTTTGTATTTTTAGTAGAGACGGGGTTTCTTCATGTTGGTCAGGCTGGTCTCAAACTCCCAACCTCAGGTGATCTGCCCGCCTTCGCCTCCCAAAGTGCTGGGATTATAGGCGTGAGCCACTGCGCCTGGCCAGGTTCTAAGTTTGTATACATTCAAATCTATTATTTGTTTTTTCTGTGAGTTTATGTGAGCCACTAATTTTTCTGACAAAGTATTCCCACTAAGTTGTTTTTTAAGAGATGAGGTCTTGCTGTGTTGTCCCAGGCTTGTGAACTCCTGGCCTCAGCAATGCCTCGGTCTTCCAAAGAGCTGGGATCACAAGTGTGAGCCACTGTGCCACACGAGTCTCACTTTCTAAGCATTCATAACTGTTTCCAGAATCCAGGACTTGGCTTAGGTTTCTTAGAAATTCCAGTGATACAGAAAAAACTTATAAACCTGGCTAAGAAAATGCATGAGCACACAGGAAACTGTTAAAAAGTGTTTCAATACAAAAATTAGCCAGGCGTGGTGGCAGGTGCCTGTAATCCCAGCTATTTGGGAGGTTGAGGCATGAGAATTGCTTGAAGCTGAGATGTGGAGGTTGTAGTGAGCCAAGATCGCGCCACTGCACTCCAGAGACTCCGTCTCAAAAAAAAAAAAAAGTGTTTCAATTTAACATCAACCCAAGCAGTTCTTGAGTCTGAGAAAAGACCTCACAGGGGTCCCCGAGATGCCCTGGCCAGGAATGCATTACCTGAGGTAGGTGGGGGGCTCCGTGCTGATGGACACAGCCTTGTACTTCTCATCGTTGCCGTCCAGAATCTCTTCCACTTCCGAGGCTTTTAACAGGGTCACACTGGTGGCTAGAGTCGTGTATCCGTGATCTATAACAGAGAGACGTCACTGGGTCACTCTGCTGGTGGCGGTGACACACAGGAGCCAGCCAAGTGGATGCAGCACATCAAGGTCCTCGCATGCGGGAGGTGGGAAAAGCAAGGTGTCAAACTTACTACTGCCGAATGCTGGCCTCTTCCAAAAGGGCAATCTGGACTGAGTGCTTTACTTCCAAGTCCTACTGGGTAGAGCCTCCAGTGCGACTGATTTGGACTAACCTGCCCCAGGACCACTGGCTCCGGGGCAGGGGGAAGTGCTCAGGGCAGCACCAACAACTACAATACAGCACAGCCAGCAGGGACCCTCAACTCCAGAACATATTCTCTTGGTCCTCACTCAGAGGAAAAGAAAGGCCCCAGAGTAACACCCCAGTGGGAAGAGGTCTGACACCACCACAATCCACAACACGATGCGAGGTGGGGAGATGGAATGGAAGATGGAAGAATACTTTTCTTTTAAAACAAGAGCCCAGAGAGTTGGAAAGAGCTGCTTCACACCAAATACGAATTTCCATCCCCGAGCCGGTCCAGACGTGCTGCCTGGAAAGCAGGACAGATTCTAGGCGGCTGGACTCCTAGCTCTTCTGGGGATCCTCCATCAAGAACTGCTACCTGTCTGTGGGCCCAGCCTGGCTTCTCCTGGAGAAATCAATCGCTTATGGGGAAGGTGTCTCCCAAGACTTAGCCCAGGGACTTGCGGAGGGGAAGCAAAGGTGGGGGCTCACTGTTAGCAACTGACGCTCTGCTGGGGGAGGAGGGGGAACAAAAGGGAAACTGTTTTAAGCACGGGAGTGGAGATGTCATAGCAGCAGATCAAAAAGAAGCTCCGGCTCCTGCATTAAAAGAACCACTACTTTCCCTCAGTGGACAAAACCACAGCAGCACCTACAGACACAAACACACAGGACAGGACAGACTAGAAAGCATTGCGCCTACAAAGCACTGCGCACATGCTCACAGAAACACCCAGGTCCAAGGCAGCTCTCTACAAGGTGCCATTGCCACGTGGGAGGCAGTTTCGCCACCTGGCAAAGGGCATGCTGTGTCCATACCCCAATGTCTCCAAGAGAGTGTCTCCCACGGAGCCCCCAGAGTGTCTGAAGCACCCTTTCACCCTGCACAGAGCTGCCGTGACCCAAAGCCCACTAGTTTCACTAGTGTCGGGTGGCTCAACTAGCAAGCCCCAGGCACACGCAGGCCACCAAGAGCAGGGACATGCACATGAGCTCTAGCACACGGGCTGCCAGGATGAAGTGCTATGGGATGGATAGTGCTCTGGGAAGCAAGCGTGAAAGCCCCAGAGGGAAGTGGGAGCTGGGGCCACCACCCGCCACTTGGGCTGCATGGAAGATGATTATGGCAACACATCCACGGCAGATGGCAGAGCATCGCAGCATTCTTAAAACGTTTTGAGACCAACATGTCTTCACAGCACCTGCTAGTGTCCTGGCCCCAGCCCTCTCACGT
Organism: Cheracebus regulus; assembly: GCA_963574635.1. Lineage (NCBI taxonomy): Eukaryota > Metazoa > Chordata > Mammalia > Primates > Pitheciidae > Cheracebus > Cheracebus regulus. The sequence continues at coordinate 6,565 of CAUYQU010083395.1, forward strand.
ACCCACTGGCCCTGCTGGAAATACCTGACGGTGGACCACCAATGGCTCCCTGGAGCTGCTTCCCCACCTGGAGTGCTCACAGGGCAGCCCACCCCTGGGATGCTCCCTGCCTAAGGCCAAGGCTGCAGTGAAGACACTCTGGAGTGAAAACGTTTTATCTTCATGACATAAGCGAGTGGTTTTGAAACAGGTTTACAAACCCTCGTGAAGACGCACCCTTAGTGTTAGGTTTTGTTTTTTTACCATGTGACGATGCAACTATTTTCTTCCTCTCTTCCACAGTGGCTAGTCGCCTCCAGAGTGAGGGGTATCTCTTGTACAGAGAACCTCGGAACATACGGAGGTAGTTTCCCACCTATGAGTAAAGCAAGAAGGCTCATTATGAGGGTCACAGCGCCACAGGGAAGGGGAGGGTCCGGGCACAGACTGCATCAAGCAACAGACAAACAGGCCTCGAGGTGGCCCGCAGGCGCCAAGCTTTCGGCGGCATTAAACACATTCTGCTGATACCAAGGGTTCAAGAGCAGTGCACATCTGGCCAGCATGTGTATGCATCCTGGCAAGAGAACCAAGTTCCAAAAGGCCTGGCCAGATGCCTCAGAGGGAGGCCCCCAGAGCTTAGCAAGAAGCTCATTGTGATTTTGATTTTGGACTAAGGATCTCTGGCATTTTCCAGAAATGCAAGGCCTCTGTGACCTTCTTTTATCTTAAGGATGAGACTTTGATATTTTTACAATGTAATAAACACCAAAAGGTCTTTTAATTTTAGACAGATGCCAGACAATTTCCCCCATGGCCTGTGTTGCTTTGTTTAGTAACAAAACCCAAACCAGGGACACCAAAGGAATTTTCCAAAAGGTTTACAAAGCACTTATTGGCAATCACCAGTCTGCTATATAAATCATCACTGACCTAAACAATGGCTTCAGTTTGCTTGTACCAAATACTGAAAGCGTGACTTCCTTAAGGAAAATAAATCTAGTCCTAAAGTTTTTATGAGGGCACCCTATTGTCTCACTGACTTTTCAAGTATGATCACTTCAGAGTCGCATTGCAGGGGATGACCAGTAGATGAGGTGCCAGGTGCTGGATCCGTCTTTAACCGGGGATCATCTCCCGTTTTCTGGGTCTCTTTACTCATCTGCCAAATGCTCAGCAACAACCCTGATTTTCACCCCATGAAGGACCACTTCTATTATTTTTCCCATTTTATCTACCCAACATAGTATGTATTTTTAATTTTTAAATTTATTTTTAATTATTATTATTTTTGAGATAGGGTCTCGCTCTGTCACCCAGGCTGGAGTGCAGTGGTGCGATCACAGCTCACTGCAGCCTTGAAGTCCCCAGCTCAACTGATCCTTCTGCCTCAGACTCCTGAGTAGCTGAGACTATAGCTGCACACCACCATGACTGGCTAATTTTGTATTTTTTGTAGAGACAGGGTTTATCATGTTACCCAGGCTGGTCTTGAACTCCCGGGCTCAAGTGATCTGCCTGCCTCAGCCTCCCAAAGTGCTGGGATTACAGGTGTGAGCCACACACCCGGCCCAATTATTTAAAAAAAAAAAAAAAAAAGCATTTGTAGAGAAAAGAGTCTCACTATGTTGCCCAGGCTGGTCTTAAACTCTTGGGTTCAAGTGATTCTCCTGCCTCAGCCTCCCAAAGTGCTGGGATTATAGGTGTGAGCCACCACACCCGGCCATACTATTTAAAAAAAAAAAGTTTCTCCATTTTTCATCAGTGATGTACATAATCAACAACCAGGCCTGCTAAACACTGTGAGAGAAGAGCTGCCACAGTGAGTCACTTGCTTTCCACACAGAGAGCACAGACGCCTCTGTGTTATTTGGCTTGTGCATCAGTATCATCCAGTATCCTCATAAATGTAGAATTTCCATTATGTTTTTGAAAAGAAATTGACAGCACTCTCCCCTCTGACTACCTTGCAGGCCCTGCAGGGATCTGAGACTCCTAGATGCCCCGCAAGGCCCCTTCAGAACTAGGAAACTGGGCTTGCCTTCCTGGCTTTCCCCTGAACCAGCCTTTGCCATCTCGGGACCTGGGTTTCCTGAATATAAAATGAAGGTGCTGGGCTTGGGTACCTGTTAGGGTCCTCAAAGCTCCATGACTCTGGCTTAGTAAATATAGCTGTCTGCTAACGGCAGAACAGTGACACACACTCATAGTAAATGCAGATGCCCTCCCAAGGCGCACGGAGGCACTGGGGATGTTGCCACGGCTGGCCCACCTCTCTGAATACAGTGCCTATTTTTCATAGGGCAGGGGCTACTATCCATCCACAACTGTCACTAGAGCTACTGATTTCAATAGAGCTCTGACCCTGAACCCTTGCCTAAACTCCAAAGGTCTGATGGTTAAGTCAGGCCCAAGAGAACAAACTGCCTCTCCATCTGAGTCTCTTATAGGCTGGGCCTCAGGAAGACTATTCTCACTGGGAGGCCCAGGAGTGAAGGGGGCTGAAAAACAAGACTGTAATTAGCTTTCTAGAAACTAAAATGTGCTTTGGGGAAGATCCTGGAGACCATCTAGTCTAAGCATCACATTACACACATGAGAAACATGACGCCAAGGCAGAGCAGGGCTGGAACCAGGCCTCCCAAGGTTCTTCCCACTTGGCAACTTACAGCTTCTCAATTTGCTCCAACTAAGAAATAAAAGCTTTCTTTTGAAGTGTCACCCACTCCAAGCCAAACTAACTACTTTTATACCCATTAGATCAGGTAAACAACCCGTCTAGTATCACATGATGAAACTCAACACCTTTTGCATCCTGTAGTTAGGCAGGTGCCTACTGGCCAATGAAGACCATGCTGAACTGCTGCAGAAGGACAGGCACTGGCTCCATCTCCCCAGCACTGCCATCTTTGAACAGTTGCAATTTAAGTGACAACGTGAAAATTTTATTGCATCCTGCACTTTTTGTTTTATAAAAATTGATGGAGGCCAGGTACAGTGGGTCACACCCAGCACTTTGGGAGGCCGAGGTGGGCAGATCACTTGAACTCATGAATTTAAGACAAACCTGGGCAATATGGTAAAACCCCATCTTTACTAAAAATATAAAAATTAGCCAGGCGTGGTGGTGTGTGCCTGTAGTCCCAGATACTTGAGAGACTGAGGTGGGAGGATGGCTTGAGCCCGGGAGGTGGAGGTTGCAGAGAGCCGAGATTGTACCATTACACTCCAGCCTGAGTGGTAAGAGTCAGACATTGTCCTCCTAAAAAAAAAAAAAAAGGTGGAAAAATGCTAACACTAAAGTTCTGATGCTATTGACCTTAGTCTCATCCATGGGACTCAGTGTGACCATCTTGAGGCTTCATTCATTCATGCTATGCTCAATTGTGAAGGCAAAAACCCGTAAGTTTAAAAAGTATGAATGGGCTGAGTGTGAGTGTGGGGGTTCACACCTGAAATTCCAGCACTTTGAGAGGCTGAGGTACAAGGATCACTTGAGCCCGGGAGTTCAAGACCAGCCTGGGCAACACAGCAAAACCCCATCTCTACAAAAAAAATACAAAAATGAGCCAGGCATGGTGACATATGCCTGTAGTCCCAGCTATTTGGGAGGCTGAGGCAAGAGGATCACTTGACCCCAGGAGGTCAAGGCTGCAGTGAGCCGAGACTGCACCACTGTACCAAAGCCTGGGCAACAAAGTGAGACCTTTTTTCAATAATAAAATAAAATAAGATAAAAACTATTAATAAGGCCAGGTGTAGTGGCTCGCGCCTGTAATCCCAGCACTTGGGGAGGCCTGGGCGGGTGGATCATGAGGTCAGGAGTTCAAGACCAGCCTGGCCAACGTGGTGAAACCCTGTCTCTACTAAAAATACAAAAATTAGGCGGGCGTGATGGCAGACACCTGTAACCCCAGCTACTCAGGAGGCTGAGGCAGGGAACTGCTTGAACCTGGGAGGCGGAAGTTGCAGTGAGCCGAGACCGTGCCACTGCACTCCATCCTGGTGACAGAGCGAGACTCGTCTCAAAAATAAGTAAATAAATGACAAAAAACAAGAACCTAATATACTTGGAACAAACACCCGTTTAAGGGCCAACTGAGGGTTTTTCCAAAGTCAGTCATTCAGTTGATGCAACAAAATACTGCCACTCTATTTAAGGATTAAAGATCCTTGTTCTCTTGACCCCGCAATAATTCAGAATCAGTTCACAGATATGGAAAATGTCAATTGCTTCAGAATTGCTGAAAGAATCAGCTTAGGCATGGGGCCCTTACCCACCCAAAAGCAAACATCTCCCTCCAATCTGTTTCTTCACTGGTAAACAAAGGTCAAAACACCTCTACTGCCCACCTAAGAGGCGACAAACACAATAGGGATGAGCCCTCACTAACCCCGGGGCTTCCAGCCTGCCATTTCAGGATCCCACAAGTAGCAATGGGGAGGGGTGCACGTGAAATTTACAACATCTAAAAAGAGTCAAAGGCAGCAGTGCGGTCCCCCAAGCGTCGTAGGGGCTAACCCAACATTCCATTTCTTTGAGTCTGGCTGGAAACCAATCCAGCGCGGAACCACTGGAACGTCTCGCGGCGCCATAAAGCCTTGGCAGCAAGGCAGGTGGCAGACCTCGGCGAAATGGGTAAGGAAACCCAGACCGATGAGGGGGCGGGGCCACGCCCAAACACGCCCACTAGGCCACGCCCCGCAGCCCGGAGCGCGCGCCCGCGCCCGCCCGCCCAGATGAATGGAGACGCGCGCTTTCGGCGCACGGGCCGGCCCCGGGGCTCCCGCGCGGCCGAGCCCAGGGAGGGTGAGGACGCGCCGCAGGGTACCTCGGAGCCGATCATGTAGAACTCGCCGTCATCCTCCAGCTGGAACTTCACGGGCTTCTGCCCGAAGGTCTTGCTCAGCGCCATCATCATCATTGCGGCGGCAGAGACGGGCGGCCGGAGCCGGTCTGCGAGGGATCCGGAGGGCTGCGGTGGGGCCTGGGCGGGGCCGGGGCGTGCCGGGCCGAGGGAAACCGAAGCCAGAAGGCGAACTGCGCACGAGGCCGGGTGCCGGCGCCTCAGCCGGGTTCCTCAGCCGCCGCCACCGCAGACTACCAGGCCGCCCTCAGTGCGCAGGCGCTGGCGTTGACGCTGACGTGCGCGCTGCCGCTCAAACAAAAAGCCGGGCGCGCCTGCACGGACCCCTTAAAGGAGCCACGACTAATTTCTTTTCCAGGCTGCCTCCCAAGTCGTGGTGTAGAGGAAAGCTTCTCACGGACAAAAATAGCCACTGCTTTCCTAGTCTTACGGCCAGGACTGCAACGGAGCCCAGGGGAAAAGAAACAAAGTGAGGCCTGAAGGAGAAGGACCTAGTGTCTGGAAGCCTGAGTGGTCTGGGCATGTTTGGAACCCCAGGCTCGTTCCTTAGCTTCCCTGCCCCTAAAACAGGCAATGCAATGGAGCAGACAGGCTGGCCCCTAGGAACAGGTATCCCAGTTCTGGGCCTACGGCTGTTTCTGCAGCTGTGGAGGTGGGAAAAATACAGCAGCGGATACGCATTGGCAATATTCAAAGGCCCAGATGGTATTTGGTTTGACTAGTGCATCCGATGAGCGTGGGCGGGAAGGGACACCTTCCACCTCCCTTCCTTTCTTAGCTCTACGCTCTGCTTACCTGAGCCCTGCAGTGGGACGGGAAACCAGGCTCCGCCTCTTGGCTCCTACAGCCCGAAGCTAGTGAAACTAAAGTCTCAGCGCAATCATGTGTCTGATTGAATAATGCAGTGAGTAAAAAAGTGGCCCACCACGGATGATTTCATAGGGTTCAGTCTACTGAAATTGCAGCTGTGGCTGGGCACAGTGGCTTATGCCTGTAATCCCACCTCTTTAGGAGGCCAAGGCAGAGAGCATCACTTGAAGCCTGGAGTTTAAGACCAGACTGGACAACACAGCAAGTCCCTGTCTCTACAAAAACTTTAAAATAAATAAGCTGGGTGTAGCGTGGTGGTGTGCACCTGTAGCCCCAGCTACTTGGGAGGTGGAGAGGGGAAGCTCCCTTGAGCCCAGGAGTGGAAGGTTATAGTGAACTGATTGCACCACTGCACTCCAGCCTGGGTAACAAAGGGAGACCCTGTCTCTCTTAAAAAAAAAAAAAAAAAAAAAAAAAAATGCAACTATGATAAATACTATTATGAAGACACACATGGGGCTGGAAGGTAGGACAAAGAGGCCCTGGACAGTTGGGAAGGGCAGTGACTGAAGTTGATTTCTTCTGTGGCCTCACAGTGGTGGGAAACCAAAGTACAGTCGTCCCTCAGTATCCATGGGAATGGGTTCCAGGACCCCCTGAAGATAACGAAGTCCACAGATCCTCAAGTCCCTTATGTAAAATGGTGTCGTACTTGCATATAACCTACATACATTTTCCTGTATACCTTAAATCACCTCTAGATTCCTTATATTACCTAATGCAATGCAAATGCTATATAAATAGTTGTTACACTGTATTGTTTAGGCAACAATGACAAGGAAAAAAGTCTGTACATGTTCAGTACAGAGGCAACCATCCTTTATTTATGAAGTTTTGCTTTTATCACCCAGGCTGGAGTGCAATGCCGCTATCTCGGCTCACTGTAACCTCCTCCTCCCAAGTTCAAGCAATTCTCCTGCCTCAGCCTCCCCAGTAGCTGGGATTACAGGCTCCTGCCACCACACCCAGCTCATTTTTGTATTTTTAGTAGAGATGGGGTTTCACCCTGTTGGCCAGGCTGGTCTCAAACTCCTGACCTCAGGTGATCCACCCATCTCAGCCTCCCAAAGAGCTGGGATTTCAGGCATGAGCCACTGCACCTGGCCGCATGCTTTTTTTCAACATTTTTTTTCTACCCGAGGTTAGTTGAGTCTATGGATGCAGAAACCACAGCTATGTATGGAAGGCTGAGTGTGTTTCTCGATGGACTGGGCTGTGGCAGGAGCAGATAAAATGAGCACCACTCTAGGGGATGAACGGAAGGGAGTCGGAAAGTGGGGAGCCAGTTAAGAAGCCACTGTGGCAAAACGTGATGTAAGGGAGCAAAAGGAGCTCTGAGCACTGTGCCCAGCCCCAAGGGCCAGAGGGTTAGGTTGGGGGACTGCGACCCTGGCTCCCAGGATAGGGCTGGACAGCGGCCAAGCCTCCCGATCCTGGCTGAACATTCATGAAGAGACAGGCAGGCAAGTAGAAAACAACTGTGTTTAATGACAGTTCTCAGTTTTAAAAAAAAAAAAAAAGGCTTTGTACACACTGTACACATATTTACAATGGCTTTGGAGGATAGCAGTGCTACAATAAGGGCTTCAGGAGGATCCGGCCCGGGACAGGATTGAGGTATGTTGCAGCCTCCAGGGCCCGGGGTCTCCTGCAGGAAGAATACCCCTCCCCAGTTAACTGTGAACTCTTTGGCCTGGATTCTGGAGAACAGATTTCCAGTATTGTCAGCCAACAAGTCAGACAGATGCAAGCACCTACCAAGAGCTGACCTCAGGAAACGGCCCTGCCCTATGGCCCAGTTGCTCAGCCAGGGCTGAAGGCCAGCACCTTGCTTGAGTGCCAGCCCCTGGCAGGAACCTCACAACAGGGATAGAGCAAGGACACTCTAGTTCCCCCAGCCCTGCCATGGTGCTACCCTGAGGGACAGGGATACAGACAGGACAGCCAGGTTTGCCAGGACCTGCATAGCTGGCCCAAGGCTGCCCTTCCTCTTAAGTCATGCCAAAGCCTCCCTGCCCAGTCTGAGATGGTTGCTGGCAGGTAACCACGACCTGCGTGGCCCTCCCTGCAGTTGTCATGGTGCTTGTACCCCACCCCATCCCCCCTGAGGAGACATGGGCTCAGTCCCATGCCTGGTGCCCACAGCCGCAAAGATGGCCATGGGTCTCTAGCCTGGTATCCGTGGCCTGGCAGGGGTCAGCACCCCTGAGGGCATCCGAGCCACGGTCAGAGGAAAGCGTTGGCAGGCTCGGCACAGCTGAAGAAGTCAGGACCCACGAGACGGGGGAAGCCTTCCAGAGCCTTCACCTTCACAGGGTCAAACTTCCAGTAGAGGCGGCCGCGCAGGAAGTAGGCATAGCCTGAGAAGAGAACACGGTCAAGCTTGGGTGAGTGGCCACTGGGCCCTACTCCTGCCCGTCAGGCTGTGCCAGGGATGGGCACTAAGGAAGGGCTGCGTGGGCAGGCCTTGGCCACTGCTGAGTTCCTCGAGGAAGGAGAACCCAGGGCCAACCTTTCAGAACCTCTCTTCCCTCTAGAGAGCCCTTCTGCCTGCCCCAGAGTCTGGGCTGGGTTAGTACTCAGCCTGTCGGGTACCCAGAGCCTCAGAGGCCCGAGTCCCACCTCTCAGGAAAGCAAGTCCCGCTGTCCCCAGCACCCTCCACATCACGCTCTCCTGTACCCACTAGCCAGGCTACTGATGGGCTTCCTGGAGTCCTGGAGCTGGAGGCTAGCCTAGGATACCTCTCCCGGTGGGTCCCGATGGGGGAGAAAGAGGACGGAAGAGGGGCCCAGCAGCAGAGGGAGCACTAGGCTCTTTGAGTCCTGGCCCTCTGTGGTTGTGGGAGGCTGGGTGGGTCAGTGGTTCGGAGCAGGGACCACCAGGGTGGAAGGCCACGTTAGGGGCCTCAGGGCCTGAGCCTCTGTTTGCTCCTCCGGAAACTGGGTTGACAACAGGTGTCACATCAGAGGGCTGTTCTAAGAACTGGATGAGACCACTAAGGATCTTAGAGCATTGTTGACCCTCAGTGCACAGCAGTTGATTGTTCTACTAGCTGTGGCTGAGGAACCAGGGTGAGACCTTGCCCCTCTCTGACCCTCAGTCTCCTCATCTGCAACGTAGAATATAGCACCACCTGGCCACCGAGAGGAGGGCAGACGGCGCTGGACAAAGGACCTGTAATGAAGAGCCGGCCTTCCTGTTGCAGGCATGTGCGACATGAGGCTGCTGCACCCACCTCCCACCACTGCCCCTCCCCCAACGCACCATCAGCATCCTGGAAGGCAGCGTCGATCTCAGAAGGCACCCCTCGCCAGTCAGTGGCCCTGCGGGGCACGGGACTGTCTACACGTCGGGTGCTGGGGTGGAAACGCCAGTAGTCCCTGCCTCGGAAGAAGTAGATCTTGTTCTTCTCGGGACCCCAGACCAAGGCAGCCTGGACCGGGGACCTCACGAGGCCCAGCTCGGTGAGGGGTGCAGAGCCCAGGACTGGCTTCTCACCGTCGTATACCCAGTACCGAGCACCTGCCGGAGAGGGAAGGCTGCAAGGACCTGCCCGGCCACCACTGCCATGCCCAGCCACGGTGGACCTGCTTGGCCACCACCACAGACTCTCCCAGCCTCCATTTCCTCGTTAGTAAAACATGAAGGCCAATAATGCCTGCTCGGCACCCCACCACGGAGGGGAGCGGGAGGCCTGGGATAGGCTGGGGCGGTGAATGCGCTGTAAATTGCGCACGGGTGAGGTTCCTCTAATCAGTGGAGGGCTGCCTGGGCTCCTGCTCCTTCCACTGGCATTTGGCTGTGACAGCTGCCTGCTGACACTCTCTGGGTCTCTGCAGGCTGGGCTGCCCTGGAACCCGGGCAGCTTTCCCAGGCTGTGCCTTCATTTATGAAGTCCCTGGCATCTGCAGTGCTCTAGGCTCTCCACTCTGCCAGTGGAAGATGGAAACTCCAGCTCTGGGAGGACGGACCTGGATCCATTTCCCAGCTGCACTCTGGGTGAGCCACGTCACTGCCTCTGAGCCCCAGAGGCCTCATCTCTCGAACCCCGCCCCGTGGGTAGCTTGGAGGGTTCAATGCGCCAACACGAGGCCCCGCCTTGCAATCCCTTCCACGGCACTCCTGGCTCAAGAGCCGCCTCCGGGAGCCTCCTAGCTGTGCCTGAGGAGCGAGCCACACTCTCCCTTGGCCCACTGTGTCCCTGAGGATCCATCTGTCTGTCCCTGCCCTTGGCCATGACATTCCTGACTCTGGGAAGTCTCTCAAGCAGATCCCCAACCCCCACTCACCTTGGAAGAACCAAATGTGGCCCTGGGCATCCTCGAAGGCAGCATCCACAGGGCTGGGCAGTCCCTGCCAGTGGCGAGAGGCCAATGCCGGGTAGCCGGGCTGCAGCTGGCCCCCACGCAGGCGCCACACGAAGCCCGCTTTGAAGAAAAAGAGCTCGCCTCGGATGGTGGAGACTGCGTCAAAGGAGGCCTCACAGGCATCTGGTGGGGCTTCCGGCTGTGGGGAGAGAGAGGGACACATGCCAAGGGCACATGCTGCAGCCACAGCGGCCAGCAGAGGAGTGAGAGAAGTGCGGACAGGGCCTCACCTCCAGCGGTGCAATCTCATTGGTGTCTATCCCAGCCTGGGGGCCCAGGGCTGGGGTCCTGGAGGAGACACTGGGCTGGGGCTGGCCATATAGGTGTTGGATGCCCCTGCGGTCATCTGGGCTGAGACTCAGTGGGTAGCGAAAGGTGTAGAAGGCAGACATCAGGGCCTTGGCTTCTTTTGTGTGTTGCAGCCCCAGGACATGGCCAAATTCGTGGGCTGCCACCTGCAGCAGGTCTGTGCCTGGAAAAGGGAGGTGGCTCAGCAACCCCCGAACCTTCTGCCCAGGACAGGACATTCAGCTCCAGACCCCAGCTCAGTGACCTTGGTGAGTCCCCATTCTCTATTTTTTATTATTTTTATTTTTTGAGATGGAGTCTCGCTCTGTCGCCTAGGCTATAGGGCAGTGGCGCAATCTCGGCTCACTGCAGCCTCCACCTCCCAGGTTCAAGTGATTTTCCTGCCTCCGCCTCCAGAGTAGCTGGGACTACAGGTGTGTGACACTGTGCCCAGCTGAGTTTTTATATTTTTAGTAGAGATGGGGTTTCACCATGTTGGCCAGGATGGTTTCAGTCTCCTGACTTCGTGATCCACCCGTCTCGGCCTCCCGAAGTGCTGGGATTACAGGCGTGAGCCACCGTGCCCGGCCAGCAAGTCCCCAGTCTCTATGATATTCTGTTGCCCCATCTGGAAAATGGGTCCCCAGCCCATACCCTGGTCGTCCCCGATAGTCCAGGTCTCATCATAGTCGAAGTGGACGTCCCCTTCTCGGTGGGTCTTAGGGAAGAAGGCATGGGCCAGGATGCCCCCAGGCCCATCAAACGGCAGGTTGTCCCCATGCCAGTACCTACAGATGGGTGGGGGCCGGGTCAGTGGCTGCTGGCAGGTGGGGCTGTTCCCGTAGGGGTCCCAGGCTGCCCATTCACCTGGCAAAGTCGATCATGATGTCAGCACGGCCCTCATGCACCTCAGTGAAGGTGAGTGGTGTCACGTCACTCCACACCCTTAGGGCCTCCGCCACCGTCTGCCGCACCTGCTCCTGCACCAGCTGCCATGGAAACCGGAGGATCCTGGAAGGAGATGGAGGGGCCTGGGCCTCAGGGCAGGAATAGCCCCTCATGGCTGAGGCACCAAGATGCTTGGTGGGTGTGTGAACACTCGGGACACAGGCCAAGTGTGCTCTGGGCCTCAGCTGCAGCGCACTGGTCTCCCTGGCCACATCGGCACATGTGTATGTGGTTTGCTCATACTCGGGCAGCGTCTGCATTCAGTAGAAAGAACCGAGACCCCCATCCTAGACCTGCCAGTGCCACTCACTGTGGGGAGACCTTGGCTCCTTAAGCCCCCATTGGTTCCCAGGCCCCCACCTAGGAAATTCCAAAGACCCCAGTCTCAGCTCCAGTGTTGTGTGACACCAACCCATTCTTCAGTCCCGGGCTGGGTTCCCACCCACAGGATGTGTGAGCTCCGGCTTCCCCATCACCTGCCCAGGGTCCTCCCAGGACACCCAGTGAGATGCCCAATTTTACCTCTTCCTGCTTACCACTGTCTCCACCTGCTCAAACCCAAATTGTGATGGTCGAGTTGGACAATGTCATGGTTGACACCCACCTCAGACTGACAGAGGATGGGGCTATGTCTGCCTCATTCACCATGGATTCCCAGAGCCTGGTCCTCACGGGTCCCTAGTAATAGCTGCCTGAGAGACTGAACACCCATCCACAAGCATGTGCTGGGACGCTTTGCCTGATTACACAGGCACTGCCCCTCTGCTGAGGGAGGGTCTCCGTGGGTGTGTGTGTCTTAGGATTTCAGGGTGTTTGCCCATAGATGGCCTCCCCGGGGTTCAGCAGGCGCACAGCCCTGTTAGACACAAAGATCTAGCCCCAGCTTGTGTCTCCAGCCGCAGCTGTGAGGGCGACCGGCTCACCCATGGAAACACAGGTGGCATCCTAGTGTCCTGCTCCCAGGCCCCTACCTGTAGGTGAGGTCCGTCTTCTCCCAGCGCCCGCCAGACAGCACAAACCTCTTCTGTCGGTTGCGGGCACTCAGCCCATCGGGTGGGTCAGGCACACCGCAGCGGGGAGGCCTGAGGCTGCTGGCAGGCGGGGGGGCCTCCTGTGTGGCAGGAGCAGGTGCCAGACTACTGGACAGGGCTGCATGCCAGGGCTGCGGCCCCCTCCTCTCAGCATGGCAGTGGTGGGCATTCTAGACAGGAGAGACAACACAAGGGTCTGGTCAGGCCTAAGGTTCACATGGCTCACAGTTAGAGGCGTGGCCCATCAGCACACCCACATACAACCCCAGCCCACTGTGTGGCTGGGCAAATGGGGAGGGAAGGGGCCCTGTCACGTGGCAGGGCCCTTTAGCATCTGGCTGGCTCTCTGGTTTCCTGGCACCTTGTTCCAAGGCGTCAAGCTGTCCCCCACTTCCTGGAGGGCCCTGGGCTCCCTGTCACCTACTCCAGCTACTTAGGCCAATGAGGTCTGGAGTGGGGGCACACTGGGACTGGCTATGAGCCGCACACTCCAGGAATAGGCCCCAAAAAGCTTCCTCCGAGGGAACACCAGGTGAGCTCCTGCTCCCCACGGAAACTTGCTTCCAGCTCCCTTTCTTCCTGGGTCCGCTAAGTTCAGACGCACCTGGGTCACCCCCCATGCTGCCGTCCCCGCTGCCCGTCATGTGAGCAGGCTGCGCCCTCTCTCCTGCCCAGGATTCCCCCACCTCCTCCCCACTGTGGAGCCCAGCAGTGTTGCCTAAGTCATTGTGACCTGACTGCTGGGGATGACACTGATTTATGGACTGGACAAGGTGAGGCATATACAGCACCTAGCACAGGCGCAGCACCCAGGAGGGCACCTGGCCACTGAGGCCTGGTTCTAGCAGAGGCGGTTTTGCTCACACCCCACCAGGGCTAGGAATACGGTGGGAGCTGGATCTGTGACTCTTCAAGCGGGGAGGGTGGGGACAGTTAATAACCAAGTGACCAGCCCCACCCGCCAAAGCCTCAGGACCTCAGATGATGATTCAGACCTGAGCTACATCCTTCTACCCTCTGTAAGTCTCCAGGGCAGAAGTTACAGTTCTTGTGCATGAGAAAAGTAGAAGCTCAGAGAGGCTGGGAGTCCCTGCAAAGTCACCCAGCAAGGGTGTGGCAAGGCCAGGCCAGGACCCTGGCAGCTCAGGCCTAAGGCTAAGGCCTGGCTCTGGACACGGCACAGAAGCCAAGTCTCCTTCGTGCACTGGAGGAGAGGGATGGAGCTGTACTGTTTGCTGGGAGGCTCAGCACCTGTCTGGTCTGGGCCACTGCAGCCTCCCCACAGCCATATTTGGACCAGGAGCTCAGCCACTCAGGCCCGCTTCACCCTCAGCCTTTGGCAGCAACCCCAGACTCCAGACACCCCAGGGATCTGATCGGCACCCAGCGCTCCCTGCTCCCACCCCCAGAGCTGAGGAGTCAAGAACACCCCAGCATGAAGGAGAGCCTTCTGAACACGGAGGCTATGCAACTACTAAGGGTGTGAGGCCCTGCAGCAGCTGCCCCCCAGTTTCCGAGCTTGCTCATTGCATAGTTACCTGCCAGAGCGCCATCTCACTGACTCACAGGTTCCGGCTGATTCTGGCCTTATTGGGGTTTTGTTGTTGTTTTGTTTTTTTGAGACAGAGTTTCGCTCTTGTCACCCAGGCTGGAGTGCAGTGGCACGATCTCGGCTCACCGCAGCCTCCGCCTCCCAGGTTCAAGCGATTTTCTGGCCTCCGCCTCCCGAGTAGCTGGGATGCCTGGCTAACTTTTGTATTTTTAGTAGAGGTGGGGTTTTGCCATGTTGGTCAGGCTGGTCTTGAACTCCTGACCTCAGGTGATCCGCTTGGCCTCCCAAAGTGCTGAGGTTACAGCCGTGAGCCACTGCGGCCGGCCTGGGCTTATTGTTAATAAGCACTTATCACTGTTTTGGGCGGCGACCTTGGCAACAGCTCCGTGGACTTGCTCTTAGCCCCTGATGGAACCTCTCATCAACTCCACCATCATCAACCCCAGTGGGCCCCAGAGGAGTTAAGGAGCTTGTTCAGGTAACAGCTGGCAGGCAGCAGACTGTGCTCACAGCCCACCCGGCTCCCTTCTACCTCTGCTCTGCTCTGCAGGGGTTGAGTCACCCTTTCCCTGAGCAGGGACCCAGGCTGGCCTCGCCTTAGTGACAGAAGAGAAGGAACTCCAAATTACTCAGCGCCTGCTACCTCCCAGGCACTTTGCAGACAGGTTCGCTGTGCTTCCAACACCCACCAGGGAGGTGGAGATGCTACACATCGCAGTTCTCCCATGGAGGACACGGGCTGCCATAAGGGCCTGTCCCTCCACCTGGCCACACTGCCCCCTTGACCTAAGAAGAAACAGATTCCTTCCCCCAGCCTGGCAGGGGTATGAAGACCCTCCCTGGAAAGAGCAGAGCTGTATTGTCACCTGGCAGCTCCAAACAGCCCAGAGCCCAGCCTGCCAGCTCTGTCTAGGCCCATGGCCATAAATCTCCTCTCTCCTCTGCCCTCCAGTGAGGCCTGGTACAGACAGCCAAGGAGGGAGTGACATGGCTATGCCCCACCCCCTCCAGTGTCTCTTCCTGTCCTTCCCCGATGAGGCACCCAGTCCATGCCCAAAGCCCGAGAGCATAATAGTCTTAGCGTAGCAAAAAGAGCCAGCCACTGAGCTGCAGAGGGCCTCGTTCTATGCCATGGAGACTCTAGACAAGTCACCTTCCTCTCTTAGCCTCAATTTTGCTATCTGTCAAATGGGGATGGTGCCACAGCAAAGGATTACATGACATTCTTCTGTAATGCCTGCTGCAGCGCCTGGCACAGAGAAGCACCTCTTAGCTGGCCCTGTTCCTTGTCCCTGTAGGTCCTCCCCTCCCATGCTTGGGAATCTCTGCTTGCCAGTCCCTACTGCTACCATCACCCACCTGCCCTCCAGCTCCCCAGCAATCTCCAGGCTTTAAATGGTGGAACAGAAATCAAAGCTAGAAGAGAGCTTTCAGGCCTAGAGAAGAAAAGTGCCTTGTGCAGGGTCTCCTGGCGTATCAGGGTCTCTTCTCCATGTCCATGTCTCGTTCATTAAATTCATAGAAAGTGAGTGAGCAGGAGAGGCTGGAAATGAGGCCTCTAGCTAGTGAGGTTGTTTTTAGAGCCCATGAGCTCTTAGCCTTAGTTTCTCCGTGGCTGGGATAGGACGCACACTCTTCGCCTCATGCCAGATGCCCTAACTACAAGGCCTGGCCTGAAGGAGCTTGCTACTTGTGAGACAGTGAGCTTGGTCTTCCCAGGACTCGGGATTCAGCGAGGTGAGGTGGTAGACACAGGCCACTTCTGGCCTCATCCACACCTCTGGGGAGTTTGAGGAACAGGCAGCTCCCCTACTTCCCAGAGGATGACACAGAGCCCAGAGAGGTCAAGGACTTTGCCCAGAATCACACAGTGAGTCATGCGAGAGCCGGGCCTAGATCTGGGGCTCATGACTCCTGCCTCCAGAGCTTCCTCCTCTCTCCCTAGCTCTTGGCTTTTCTCCAAAACCCACTTTCCCAAGAAGCATTTCTGCTTTAGTGCATTCCCTCTGTCTCGGCCAGCAGCCTCCCTTGGCCTGCCCTGTGGTGGGTGCTTAGCTCACTCGGCCCCACCCCCTCTGGCAGGCACCAAACCTCAGCCTCAGACACATTCAAGCTGACCCAGTGTCCTGGCAGAGCTGAGACTCAGAGTCACCCCCACCCTGGGGGTCAACTTGCAATCCCGAATATGGGAGAAACTAGATAGAGGGGAGATAAGGGAGGATCCCAGGCTGCCAGGAAGCCATTGGGGAAGGCCAGGCTAGTTGTGCCCCTTCCTGGGTCTCAGTTTGCAGGCGGTCCAGTGGGTACAGTTAATCATGGTTATGCCTTCTGATGTCAGTGGGAGGCGGGCCTTCGAGGAGGGCACTTGCTAGGCTACGGAGGAAAGCGAGAGCATCACCATTCGGGTCTGTAGCATCACGCCCATGTGAGGCTCAGAGAGGTCAAGCAACCTGCCCAACTCACACAGCCAGTTGGCAAGCAGGGAGATCTTCTCCCCGAAGCTTCCACCTAATCTTCCTATTCTCACCCTTCTCCTGCTGGCTCCAGAAGGGACGGTAGCTTTGTCCCATCCATCGAGCTGCAGGGCTTCCATCAACCCTGAAAGCTGGGAACCGGGCTGGATAAATATTTACAGAGCTCTCCTGGCCCTGCTGAAGGCAGCCTAGTGACAAATATATCAGAGGTGACCCCAAATGCTCCCTGCATGTTTGCAGAGTGACAGACCACAGTCCAGCTTAGACCCCATCCCAAGCTGGCCCCCAGCTCCAGCGCTGACCGTGCACAAGCGTCAAAGTGGCAGCTAGAGGTGGCAGTGTCTCCAGTGTGCCTGGCATCACCTCATTGCTCAGCAGTGGGCACAGCAGTAGGTACCATTGCCCCCTCCCACCCTCACCCCCATTAGAGATGGAGTGGGTGAGATTCTGAGGCACAGGAAGATTCACCCAGGGTCTCATGGTTCAAACCCAGATCTCTCCAATTTCCAAACCGGTGGGTTCAGCAGTTACCCGCAGTAATTCCTTATTCTGTCCCAAGTCCTAGGGGACCAAGAGGGGCAGGAGAAGAGGCAGGACTCCAGCCGGAAATGCCCCCATCCACTCTACCCCACGCATCCCCTCCCTGTCTGCACCCATAGCCAGCACAGGACAAGGCTGCCCAGGGCAGAGCGGGAGTGGCAGGACAGAGGGTCCCGGCATGGTCAGGTCTCCCTCCTCACCAGACCAGTCCCGAGACTCCCACCTGTCACCCCCTCCTGCTCCCTTCCCTGCCGGAGCTGTCTGGATGCCTCCGCCGTGGGGTGGGGCTGCCCAGGCACCCAAGGAGCTGTGGACCCACAGTGGCCCAGGCTGGGACTGGTGCCCAGAGGTGCCCCAGGGTAGGGGCAGCTTTTGGGACACATGCAAGCAGTCAGGCACACTCCATGGCAGTCCCTGCTTTCCTCACTCTGCTCTCCTCGCTTACCTGGGCTTTCTTCTCTCCTAAGCACATATTTTCCCCTTTCCTTTCCCTGCTTCTTGCTGACAGCCACCTCTCAGTCACACACACACTGCACTCATCCTGTGTCCTATTCGTGTACTCCTGGCTCCAAGCCTCCTGAAGCTGCTGCCGGCAGGTGCCCGCGGGGAACATCTCCAGGCCCAGACCCCACTTCCCACAGCACAGCGCTGCCCTCCCCAGCTCTCCCTTTATCCTCCCTCCCAACGCACACCTGGAGGTGTGCTAACTGCGGCCGCACACCTGCAGGCTGACACCTGCCTGGGACCTGTTCGGCTTTGTCCCTGCGATGAATAGGGGCCCCTGTGACCACTCCCTCTGCTACCTCCCCCAGCGCATACTCTGGCACCCGCGGCTGGAGCTCGAGGGGCACTGGGAGCAAGCGTGAGTCCAGCGTGGAGCCCCACCGGCCCGAGCGATGCCGGCGCCGGCTCTCCTTCGCACCCCGAGGGAAGGGAAGCTCGCGGTCTACCACGCCCACAGGGAACCAGAAGCGTTTCGGGCACCGGGCGCAGGAGGCCACCCGGGGCGCCCCCTGGGGTTCGCATCCGCCGCTGGGCCCAGCCCGCGTGCCCGGCGCCCCCTCGGCGAGCAGCGGCCGGCGGGTGGCGGGCACTCACCGGCGGCCGAGCCCGGGCCGGCAGCGGCGGCGGCTGGAGCAGCAGCAGCAGCAATGGGAGCAGGAGGGCGCGCGAGGCCGCGCCGCGGAGCCCGGAGGCCGGAGCCATCCGCCCCGGGGCTGCTGGGCTTGCCGGAACGCGCCGGGCCGCCGCCCCTTATAGCCTCCGCCCCGCCCCCCCGCCCGCCCGGCCCCGCCTCCCCGGCCCGCCCCGGCCCCGCCCCCGCCGCCTTTTGTTCTGAACTCTCCGGGCCGCCGCGGCCGGGGTGAGGGAGGTGGACGGGGAGGGCGCAGACCGGCGGGGTCGAGAACCGGAGACAGGGTCCTGCCCCAGGTCTGGCCAAGTCCCTGTCTGGTGCTGGGTGACCCTGGCCAAACCCGTGCTGCTCTGGGCCTCAGTTTCTCCGCTGGGTGGTGGGCGTCCAAATCCTTAGACTTGGCTAGAGTCGGAGAGGAGTCGGGTTTCATGGGTTCCATCCCTACCCCCACCTTTGGAAAGCGCATCCCACTGAGTCTCCTTGGTGGCCTGACCTCTGACCTCTGCTAGCCTGTGACAGGTGGTCCTATCCACAAGCAAGTTATCCCACCCCTCAGAGCCTCAACAGATTTTCTAGATGACACCACAGCCCCTGTGAGGAAAGGGATTTTTATTTATTTATTTATTTATTTATTTTTGAGACACTGTCTCGCTCTGTCTCCCAGGCTAGAGTGCAGTGGCGCGGTCTCCACTCACTGCAACCTCCGCCTCCCAGGTTCAAGAGATTCTCCTGCCTCAGCCTCCCAAGTGGCTGGGACAACAGACATGCGCCATCACGCCTGGCTAATTTTTGTATTTTTAGTAGAGACAGGATTTCTCCATGTTGCCCAGGCTGGTCTTGAACTCCTGAGCTCAAGTGATCTGCCTCCCTTGGCCTCCCAAAGTGCTGGGATTACAGGTGTGAGCCACTGTGCCCAGCCAGGAAAGGGATGTTAAAATGTGTGCCAGGGGAAAATGAGGCATATGGCAGGGACTGGCCAGTCCTTCAGCTTGGGGCAGACCAAAGTTTACAGATAGGGAAACTGAGGCTCCAAAAGGGAGGGGCCAGGCTTTTCAGTACCAGCAGGCAAGTGGAGGGGTCAGGAGGTCCTCTAGCTGGTTAGCTGGGGGGAAGGTGCCGGTCAGAAGGCTGTGGGAGGTGTCTGAGTGGAGTACTGGGTCCCTAGGATGTCCCCTGGTCAGGGCCCCAAAAGCCCCTGAGGACCCGAGACTTAAAGAAAGGAGGTAAGCATCAAAGGAGGGGGTGTGTCCACATTCTGGAAAGGATCCTCCAGTCTCATTCCTGATTTTTGGCATTACCCAATCCTGCTGTGCACCCCCTGAAATGATGAAGGGCCTCACCACCTCACCAGGAGATCTGCTCCTTCATGGGTGGCCCTGCAGAGCCAAGATCCAGGCAGTGGCTCCCATCCTGGCAGGCAGGGATCTGAGCTACTCTAAGGTGAGGCTGTTGTCGGAAGCCTCAGCCAGGAAAGGGAAGCAGGTGGGGAAACGCTTCACAGTTTATCCAAGAAGACTCCACAGAGACTCCTAGAGGGCGAGGAGAAGTAAGACAGCAGTGATTTTTACAGCCTAGACTGTTAACACTGTTCGCAATCTTTTCTTCTTTTTTTGAGACAGAGTTTCACTCTTGTTACCCAGGCTGAAGTGCAATGGTGCGATCTTGGCTCACTGCAACATCTGACTCCTGGGTTGAAGCGGTTCTCCAGCCTTAGCCTCCCGAGTAGCTGGGATCACAGGTGTCCACAACAACACCCAGATACTTTTTGTATTTCTAGTAGAGACGGGGTTTCTCCATGTTGGCTAGGCTGGTCTTGAACTTCCGATCTCAGGTGATCTGCCCACCTCGGCCTCCCAAAGTGCTCCCAGCCGGCAATCTTTTCTTTAAAGTGACTCATTTTTACCTATGTTTATCATTTTGAGACAAGGTCTTGCTCTGTCACTCAGGTTGGAGTGCAATAGTGTGCTCTTGGCTCATTGCAACCTCCGCTTTCCAGGCTCAAACGATCCTCCTGCCTTGGCCTCCCAAGTAGCTGGGACTACAGGTGTGCATCACTATGCCCTGCTAATTTTTGTATTTTTTTGTAGAGGCAGGGTTTCACCATGTTGGCCAGGCTGGTCTCGAACTCCTGGACTCAAGCAATATGCCCGCCTCGGCCTCCCAAAATTCTGGGATACAGACATGAGCCACTGTTCCCTGTTACAGTGACTCACTTTTAAAAAGTAGGCCTCTTGCCAGGTGCGGTGGCTCACGCCTGTAATCCCAGCACTTTGGGAGACTGAGGCGGGCAGATCACTTGAGGTCAGGAGTTCGAGACCAGCGTGACCAACATGGTGAAACCCCATCTCAACTAAAAATACAAAAGTTAGCTGGGCATGGTGGTGTATGCCTGTAGTCCTAGCTACTTGCGAGGCTGAGGCAGGAGAGTCACTTGAACCCGGGAGGCGGAGGTCGCAGTGAGCTGAGATTGAGCAGTGAGCTGAGATTGAGCCGCGGCATTCCAGTTTGGGTGACAGAGTGAGACTCCATCAGAAAAAAAAAAAATGTAGGATTTCAATGGCTGCTTCAGTCTCATATTTCAGCCTCATTTTCACTTGTGTAACCCACTTAAATGGTCTTGGGTGCCTCCGAGGTGCAAGGCCATGCCTTGTGGACCCTGCAGTCCATCAGCCACGCGAGCTGAAGTAACAGCTCTCTGCAATTTAGGCCCAGGGGATCACCAAGACGAGAGAGTGTTCAGTTTATTGGTTTGGCACACAGGAAGCAGGTGGGCAGGGGCTGCATGAGCAAGGGAGGCTGGACCAGGCCTGGTGAGTCTGCCAGGAAAGAATGGCCCCCCTTCATGTGCTCACGTCACTGGGAGGCCACCCTCAAGGTGGGTGGTCACCACCCTTCGGAGAGGAGAAACTGAAGATGGGCTGGGGAAGAGCCCTGTTGACAGGCTGGCTGAACGGACCGCAGTGTGTGAGAGCACAGGGCTGCACATGGCTTCCATGTAGAGAATGCATGGCTGGGGACAGCCCTGAGCATGCCAGGCAGGGCCAAACGCCGCAGCCACTGCTCCCCTTGCCCCTCGGCCTCCTTCTTCCTTACAGAAGGGCCTCCTGTCTTGCGTGGTGACCCACAACCCCACTTCTGGGTGCTTTTGCTCTTGGTGGTTGCACCCTGCCCACAATCCCGGGGCCAGGAGTCCTCTGCCAGCACAGCGAACAGCGATGAGCGACAGTCCCTGCCTTCCCCCCACCTAGGAGTAATAACACAACCACTGCAAAGTCACCCCGAAAAGTCTATAAAACCTCAAGTTCGGCCGGGCGCGGTGGCTCACGCCTGTAATCTCAGCACCTTGGGAGGCTGAGGTGGGTGGATCATGAGGTCAGGAGTTGGAGACCAGCCTGGCTAACATGGTGAAACCTTATCTCTACTAAAAATACAAAATTTAGCTGGGCGTGGTGGCGGGCGCCTGTAGTCCCAGCTACTCAGGAGGCTGAGGCAGGAGAATAGCTTGAACCCGGGAGGTGGAGGTTGCAGGGAGCTGAGATGGCGCCATTGCACTCCAGCCTGGGCCACAGAGCGAGACTCCGTATCAAAAAAAGAAATAAATAAAAATTAAAACCTCAAGTTCCCGAAGAGCAGGAAAAGCGTTCTAAATCCGTGCTCCAGCTCACCTTCTTGGCCTGGAACCAAGGTGCTAAAATTGAGAGGCCGCAGGATTCAAACCTGTGCTAGATTTGACCGAGCCAGGCAGACGCTTCTAGGCCTTTGGGAGAGACACGCTGCTTGGATGTCTCGTAAAGGCCGTCAGTGTCCAGGGCTGCACCCGCGGGGCCTGGAACTAGGTGGGGTGGGCCGGCCCGGGGGTCAGTGGGGTTGAGGGCCGCGCGGGGGGCCGCATCTCATCCCCCGCAGGCGCTACGCGAGGCTGCCGCGCCAGCCGCGCATTTTGGCCGGGAGAGCCGAAGACGGATTGGGACGGCCCCTGGTGTGGGTTCTGGGGATGGGTCGCCCCAGGCCTTCTCCAGGGCCGCGCTTTCCAGCCCCGAGGTCACGCAGAGGTCAGTAGACCCAGTCTGGTGGGAGGGGGCAGAGGGCGGAGCCCGGCCTGGAGCCTCGCGTGCCCTCCCCGGCTGGCCCTAGCCCGTCGCCTCCCCGTCTCCTCTCCCCGCCAGGGATCTCAAAACCCCCAACTCCGCTCCCTGCGCTCTGCAGTGGTCCCAGCAGCAGGAACTGTCGCCCTCCTTAAGCCCTCGGCGCTTTGCAGCACTGGCCTGTGGTCCCCAGAACCCGCACAGCCTGCCAGGCGCAGGGAGGGTACAGGGTCCCATTTCCAGCCGAGGCGGGCGCGGAGACCCAGAGCTGCTGGAAGGGAGAGGTCCGGAGGACGCGAGCAGGGCGGCAGGCTGGGGGCGAGGCCTCCCGCTGGGGGCGTGTCCCTGAGGCCCCGCCCCGGCCCCTCCTTTTTGCACCTGCAGTGACAATCGCTGCGGCATTTATCCCCGCGACAGAACCGCTGCCGCCGTCGCGGTCTCTAGGTCGCCCGGGTCCCACCGCCGCCACCATGCCTCGGGGAAGCCGCAGCGCGGCCGCCCGGCCGGTCAGGTGTGAGGGCGACAAGGGGAGGGGGTAGGGAAGCGTCGGCACTCCCCCAAGGGCGTCCGCAGAGTGACCTTGGCTGCTGCTGCGCCATCTTGGCGGGGGGAGGGGAGGGGGTGCAGCACCCACGTGTGGAGACAGGGGTCGTCCACCTCTGCGGGGGTCGTTTCCAGGCGCTGCAGCCCCCCGGCCTGGGTGTGGCCAGGATTAACCCCGCTTCCTCCCACCCCTACAGCCGCCCCGCCGCGCCCTCTGCCCACCCGCCCGCGCACCCACCGCCCTCGGCAGCAGCCCCGGCTCCCGCCCCTTCGGGCCAGCCGGGCCTCATGGCTCAGATGGCATCCACGGCCGCAGGGGTAGCCGTGGGCTCGGCTGTGGGACATGTCATGGGTAGCGCCCTGACCGGAGCCTTCAGCGGGGGGAGCTCGGAGCCGGCCCAGCCTGCCGCCCAGCAGGTGAGCAGCGGGTCCCAGAGAAACTGAGGCAGGATTCTCTGCAGGCCATACAGGGAGCTGCCCAAGTGTCCAGTGAGGAGCGTCCAGTGTGTTCACTGTTGTCTCAGCCCAGGACTCTTTGCCCAGGAAGGGTCTCTGATCTTGAGTTCATTGTCACTTAAAGGCAGGCTTCCCAGCCCTTCCCTTGAGGCCATGGTCCCTAAGCTCCCAGGGAGAAACACCTAAGCTCCCAGGGAGAAACAGCCCTTTAAAGATGGAAAACCCAGGTCCTGGGGGCTTAGAGACTCGAGCAAGGTCACCTCACCCTAGCAGAAGGGAGGGATGCTGGATTTCCTGAGACCCTGTTCTCCCTACACCCAGGTCTGGACACTGTGACCGCTGGGCCCACGGGCGAAGGTCAGCCACTTCCCTGATGACCTTTCCCCAACTGGGGACCCAACCGGCCCTAAGCCAAATGTGCTCTGTGGCTAGGTCAGGGGTCATGAGGATTAGTGTGGCTGAACCAGGAAGGTGCTAGAACTTGTGGGGGTGGGGCTCATACTCTGAGAGCACAGGCAGAGTACTGGGATTTTCCAGGGCCTTCTCCTCCCTCCCCTGCTCCCGCCCAACGTGCCCATTAGAAGGCACAGAAACATGCTGTCTGTGGCCACCTCCACTGCTGAGTCGCTCAGCCTGCCTAGGACCCTTGGGACACCCAGGCTGGGGATGTAGGGAGGAGCAGGTGGTCCCCAGCTTTGAAACCCACCTCCAGGTACCAACTCCAAGCTGATCCTGCACCCTCTTGCACTGTACCCCCAGGCCCCGACCCATGCTGCCTCCCAGCCCCTGCAGATGGGGCCCTGCGCCTATGAGATCAGGCAGTTCCTGGACTGTTCCACCACTCAGAGTGACCTGTCCCTGTGTGAGGGCTTCAGCGAGGTCCTGAAGCAGTGCAAGTACAACCATGGTGAGTGAGTGGACCCCGACCCAGGCAGGGACGGGGAGAGGCTGACCACCAGCCTGCACTGCTCTTCCCTCTGCAGGTCTCAGCTCCCTGCCCTGAAGATGTTGGTGCACTCAGGGGCCAGCCCTGCATCGACCTCTGCCCCTCGTCAACACCTAGACCACAACACCAGACTGTATGCAGATAGCTGGGATTGCAAGTGAGGAGGAGGTTTCTCACCCCACAGTTAACCCAAGACACAAATGTGCAATTAAAAGAATGTATTTTAGACCACAGCTTGTTGTGTGCCTCTCTCAATGGCCAGTCTTCAGGGGGGTCCCTGGCTGATGGGGTGGGGTCAGGATGGATATCTCACCACAGTGTGCAATCCGTCACCTTAATCAGGGCCCTGGATGGGGAGGAGGAGCTCTGTTGCCATCTGCACCGTGGGTAGCACAGGACAGATGCCTTGGACAGTCCAGAGTGGTGTGGAGAGGCATTAGCAGGTAATCGCAAGGGCACCTGACTCTGAGGGTGAAATCCCAGGATGAACCCATCATCTTCCCCTTTTCAGGAAGCCTGCCACCTCTACCCGTTCTTTTTTTTTTTTTTTTTTTTTTTTGAGATGGAGTCTTGCTCTGTTGCCCTGGCTGAAGCAGCACAATCTCGGCTCACTGCAACCTCCGCCTCCTGGGTTCAAGCGATTCCCCTGCATCAGCCTCTTGAGTAGCTGAGACTACAGGCGCGAGCCACCACGTCCAGCTAATTTAACCTCTACCCTTCTTGTCTCTGCTTCTGCATCTTACTCTCTGCACCCACAGCTTCAGGGCCCCCAGTGTCCTCACATCCTGTCTGACCTTGGCCCTCTTGCTGATGCAACTTCTCGGCGATTCCAGATTCTGCAAGAAGTGTCCTGCTGGGTTGCTGTCTGTTTGCACCTGATCACATGACACAGAGGTCATGGCTAACCTTTGGGTCTGACTCCAACTTGGCTAGCTGGCAGTAGTGTGCCAGGTCCCCGGGCTTGCCAGAACAGAGGAACAGGCCCTTCCAACCCAGTGCGGGCCATACCATCACACACATGCTGCCACCTTCATTGAGTTCGTCCAGCAGTTGTGCACTGAGCTCCTACTGTGGGCCAGGCACTATGCCATATCTGTGAAGCCTGAGGACATTGCTGCCCTTCGTGCGCTGGCACTCCAGTGGGGTGGTGGGGACCTCTCTCAGGGTACAGTGTGTCCCATCTCGGAGCATATGTGCGTGGAGTTGGTGTGGAGGGTCTGCCTTTCATCATATGTGTCTGGCCCGCAGGTAGGGGTCCCACTCTGGGTGTCTCCCTGGGTGTCCATATCTCCTCCATACCTGGCTCCTGGTCCCAGGAGCCTCCTGGGTGGCAGGGAGCTCACCTTTCTGGACCTTGAAGCAGGGCTTTGCTCATGGTAGCCACGCCGAGTGCCCATGCGCTTCCTCTGGTCATGGCCCGCAGAGGAGAGGCCTGACAGCCTGCGCAGTTCCTCTGGAAGGCCCGAGAAGTCCTGCTGGTAGGGGCTAGGGAGAAGTTGTGCCCTCCCCCTGGGCTGTGCCCTGACCCTCACCTGCCAGCTCTGGGTAGTGGTCATCCAGGTTCTCCAGTAGGGACTCATAGCGGGTGGGGGCCATGCCCTCTCCCTCTGTGGCATATGGAGAAAGGATGAAGGATGCCTGACTGGCCTGATGGTCCCTACTCTGCCTCTGACTCTGGAACTGTTTGCTAGTCCGGGCTGGGGGCAGAGCATTGGGTGGGGATGGATTGGGGCTAGGTCCACAGCCAAGGTGGGAGGCTGGGCAGGGTCTTGGGTGGTCTCTGGTCTGCTATGCCCCCCTCTTACATTCTAACATAGCTGCAGGGGAGAGAGCCTTGGGCCACCTTACTGATGATCCGAACGAGGACATAGGTGGCTCGCTCCTTCAGCAGGGAGCTGCCCCTGGTGGGGGCGCCGGAAGCCGCTTCCTTCAGGTCCTCCTCCAGGCTCACTAGGTTGCGGTCCTCGGCCAGGAGAGCAAGGGTCACTGGGAGGACATGGAGACGCTGGGCAGGGCGGGCACCCCTGCCTGGGACCCCTGAGCCGCTCCTTCTCGCTGCCCCCTCACCATCTGGGAGCAATCCTGCTTTCTGCCTCAGGTGGGCGGTGAGGTTCACCAGCCTGCACGAGGTGTTCACCAGCACGGAGCTGCCGGCTGTGGAGGAACGGCAGAGGTGAGCATGTGGGATCCCAGACTTGCCTGGAAACCTGGGGTCCTCTGTCTCTCCCTTTCCCAGAGTTGCGACTGGGCTTGTGGGGCAAGGACTGCCCCGGGCACAACAGCTCCGACATTCGTGGCTTAAACTGCCTTGGAGAGGCCCCTCCATCCATCTGCCAAGTGTTGGTGTCTCGAGTGCGCGCCAGCCCAGCCTCCCCGCGGGCCGCGCCCTCCGCATCCACCAGTTCCCCACTTCCCTTCCGCTGCTCCGGCACCGGACCGACCCGCCTCCAGCCAGAGGGACGGGGAACCTGCAACTGGCTGGAGTTTCAGGTGTCTGATGCACGCTGAAGTGTGAGGATCGCGGACTGAATGCAAACAGATCGTGCGGTTTAAAAACCTGCTCCAGGGTGGCGCGGCGGGCGCTGGCCGAGAGGCGCCCCCGTGAATGAGCAGGCAAACTCAGCTCGGGTTTTCTCCGTAAGGGACTCGCTCCAGGTGCTTGCTTTGCCTCCTCACAGAGCCGCTTCCCCGACCCCCGCCATCTGCACCTCTCTTTCCCGCCATCGCCCCTCCACCTCTCCAAGGACGGAAGGAAGACCGCCTCTGAGGATGCTCATCCCCCTACCCGCCTGCCAAGACAGGGGCCCTCACTTACCCCTAAACATCACCTTGATAAACATAGCTGCAGTGGGGAAGAGCGATGTGGGGGGCTTTGATCCCCCAAATCCCGATCCCCCAACTAAGGAAAAACCTGGCGCTGAGACCTGCTCCAGAGCCGGGCTCTGGAGGCAGAAGTGGATGTGTGAGTGTGGGTGGGTGGGTGGTCCCGGGGCCAGGCCCCTGCTCAGCCACCTCCGTGGGTCTCCTGCGTCAGCCTAGCTCAAACCCTGCAGCTAGTCCAAGACTCCTGGCCTTCTCTTCCCTCTGCGCCCTGGGCCGCAGCAGCTCCGCTAAGCTTCCAGGCTGGTCTCCACGGCACTGGGGGCGGAGACATCTAGGCAGGAAATGCCTTCCTCCCTGCGTCCGTTAATGGAATACTGGGGCCCATGTGGGAGAGGTGGAAGAAGTGGAGGCTGGCATTCTGTGCCTCAGGGATTGGAGCCTGGCAGCCCGGGCTGTTTCTCCAGCGGCACCCCCACCCTGTGTGTGGTCGATACCCACCCAAGCACCCTTCCCTGCTGGTCTCCTTTCTCTCTCCACCTTCCTCCTCACTCCCAGCCATTCCCCTCTTTTCTTCTCTACTTGTTTCTCTGTTCTTGCTAGTTAGAAATCAGCGGGCCACCACGCCCAGCTCATTTTTTTTTATTTTTAGTAGAGATGGGTTTCACCATGTTGGCCAGGCTGGTCTGGAACTTCTGACCTCAAGTGGTCTGCCTGCCTCGGCCTCCCAACGTGCTGGGATTACAGGCAGGAGACACCACGCCCAGCCATTTCCCGTCTTTTACATCTTTCTGCTTCTCCCAGTCTGTCCCCTTTTAGTTTCCCTCCTCTCTGTCTTCCTTTTCTTTCTGTCTAGGTTTCACACTCCCCTTCCCTCTCATTCCCTTCATTCCCCACTCCTTCCCTCCCTCCATCTCACCCTCTCTCTCTCCTTTCTCTTTCTTTCCTTCTTTCTTCCTTTTTTCTTCCTTCCTTTTGTAAGACCCTGTCTTTACAAAAAGATTTTTTCAAGAATGAGCCGGGCATGGTAGCTCACATCTGTAGTCCTAGCTACTTGGAAGCCTGATGTGGGACAGCACAGAAGTTCAAGGCTGCAAGTGAGCTATGATCACACCAGTCTCCTCCACCCTAGACAACAGAGCAAATCTCAAAATAAGTACATCAATTAAATAAAAACAATAAAAACAAAAGAATTAGCCAGGCGTGGTGGCATGCACCTGTAGTCCTAGCTATTCGGGAGGCTAAGGCGAGGGGACTGCTTGAGCCCAGGAGTTCACGGCTGCAGTGAACTATGATCAAGCCGCTGCACTTCAGCCTGGGCTACAGTGAGACCTTGTCTCGAAGAAAAGAAAAGAAAAAAGAGAAGAAAAGAAAGGGAAGTGGAAGGAAGTGGAAGGGAGGGGAGGGGAGGGGAGGGG
>CAUYQU010083402.1:0-40649 GCA_963574635.1 Cheracebus regulus
TTATTCATCCACCATCAAAATCTGCTTGAAGGCTTTTCAAATAACTTAAAAAACAGAACTACAATCTCTTCCTCTTTCTTTCTCTTTCATTTTTTCTTTCTTTTGCTGTTTCTTTCTTTCTCCTTTTCTCTCTTTTTCTAAAATCTCTTCCTCTTCCTTTCTCTCTTTCATTCTTTTAAAAAAAAAAAAAAAACAGAACTACCATTTGACCCACCCATCCCATTACTGGGTATATACCCAAAGAAATAGAAATTATTCTACCATAAAGATACATGCATGCATATGCTCATTGTAGCACTGTTCACAATAGCAGAAACATGGACTTAACCTAGATGTTCATCAACTGTGAACTGAATAAAGAAAGTGTGGTACATAAATACCATGGAATACTATGCAACCATTAAAACATTAAATTATGTCCTTTGAAGCAATGTTGATGCAGCTGGAGACCATTATCCTAAGCCAACTGACTCAGGATCAGAAAACCAAATATTGCATGTTCTTACTTAAAAATGGGAGCTAAACATTGAATATACATGGACACAAAAAGGGAAACAGCAAACACAGAGACCTACTTCTGGAGGGAGGTTAGGAGAAGAGTGAAGGTCAAAAACCTACCTATCAGGAACTATGCTCAATAGTTGGGTAACAGAATCATTTGTACACCAAACTCCAGTGACATGCAATTTAACCATTCCACAAACTTGCCAAATTGCCTATGTATCCCCTGAATATAAAATAACAGTTGAAAATTTTAAAAATAATAATTCCTTAGTGGGAGAAATGAGACTATCTCACAAACTAGAGTAAACTTTGTACTCTTTTTGATATATAAGATATATCAATATTTTATTGTGCTTTAAAAATATGTCATCAATAATTTCACTTTCATTCATTTATATATTCATTCATTCTTTCTTTCAAAGAAATATTGATTTGAACACCCATTCTATTCCAGAGGTTGTGCTGGGCCCTATAAATATGAAGGTGAATTTCATTTAGTTTCTGCTTTCAAAGAGTTCATGATGTCTTCCAAATTCTTGCTAATACAAAGAAATGTATTAGGATGAACCACATGAAATTGCCTGATAAAATCCAAAAAACAGTAAGATGAAAGCATTGCTCTAAACAAGTCTAAAATCTATTTGGATAGAAATGAAACAACTAGGTAATATGTCCTCTCTATACTTTTTAAACCTTATTACAAGTAATACATTCACCACAACTGAATAAGCCAGAAATATTTTCTGAGTTTATCTTATACATAGACCTAAAGAGCAAAGTCAACCTGGAAATCAGTGTAAAATGTCCTCTGAAAGGAATATATGTCTTATACATGTAAATTCAAATGAGAATTTTTGAAAAATTGACCTTTTATTGGGATTTTAAGACATCTTTGCTTTCTCTGGGAAATGGAGTCAGCAGTACAGCTTAGCTTAAACTTTATACAAAGAATAAACTGCTATTGTTCTGGT
This sequence comes from Cheracebus regulus, assembly GCA_963574635.1. Classification (NCBI taxonomy): domain Eukaryota; kingdom Metazoa; phylum Chordata; class Mammalia; order Primates; family Pitheciidae; genus Cheracebus; species Cheracebus regulus. Next base: position 1,476 of record CAUYQU010083402.1, read on the forward strand.
GGTGACACGAACATCATGAAGTGACTGCTCTTGGTCATGTGGAGGTTTGTCTGGGGCTAGCAAGGAAGCTAGGCAGGGCAGAGACCGTTACAAGATTCCAGGCAAGTGTGGGACAATTGTGGTTGTCTTCCATTTTATTCTCTTTAGATTTATAGCAACCTTACTGATAAAATGGATTTGATTCCTGCTTAGCTCTCAGAGAGTCTTAATTGGCCTAAACTATAAGAGTGGTCTTCTTTTGCCAGAATTATTGGTTCAGAAATGGGCTTGTGAGCTAGGCCTAAACCAATCAGTCATAATATTCTTCTAGTTGTGGGATCTGGTTCAGGGAAGGGCATTAGATTTGTTTGCTGTAATCAAGGGAAGCACAGGATTTCTGTTTGGCAGTTAGAGAAAGAGAAGGTGTCTATCTCTCCTTGGATAGGAACCAGGAAGCACATGTCTCTGGAATCTGCTGGCAGCCATCGTGGGAGGAGAGGAGCCATTATGAGAGTGTGGGCGTGTGGAGAAGGTTAGAGGCAAGAGAAAGAAAAAAATGGAACCAAAGACCAACGACACTGTGAGCTCTGCATTTTCTTTCCACCAAGCCCAAACATTCAATGAAGTCCTGTAAAGGCAGTAGTATCACGGGTGAATTAGAGATAGGTCTAATCAGGTCTGGGAGAGGAGGATAATATCCTGACCCCGACAGCCACTGTCACCAGTAAACTGTAACTATGTGCAGTGGAGCATCACTAGCTACAGAGAGAGCTGCCGGACGAGGCAGGTGGAAGGGAAGAAGCAGAGGGACTGCATTCAGCAGCAAGGACCGCAGCATAAGAGAAAAGTTCAGGAATATCTGGGTGACACTTAGAAAAAAAAATAGGGTGACAAGGTTTATGGGACATTTGTCATCATAAATCGAATTACTCAAGATACTATTACAGAGAACATACTTTTCAATCCATTCTCAGGTGTGCAATGATATGTAATCTGCATACTTCCTGTAGCTCAATCTAATCTATGTCTTTTCTTCCTGGCCAAAAACTTAATGTAGTCAACTCCAGATATTCTTATTTTTTTTTGAAGTCACGTAAGGATTCTTTCTTCTTTTCTAAACTTTTCCTCTCTAGGTGTTAGATCCTCTTTATGATATTTTACTTTGCATTACTTTATGGTACTTTTAAGATTATTTTATATTTAACAACTGTTTTACACAGCATTACAGAGTAAGAAACAGAAAGACTCTGGTTTGAGGTGCATTGAGATCCTTGGGTGTGACCATCCCTCCCATTTGGATTCTGATGACATGACTGCCTTTTGAAATCTCCACTCATTGGTACACACATTGTCCCCTTGGTTATGGCACTGAGACCCCAGAGATTACCTTTCAGCTTCCTTCCTGCTTTCTAAGATTTTTTTCTTTTCTCTGCTTTTCTGATATTCTGTACTCTCCAAGTCCAGAGAGAATTAGCTTTTAGTTTTATTTCTGTCTTCGCTCTGTGGCATAGAAAAGATAAAAGTGGTTATAAAAGAATTTTTTCCCAAATGCATGACTTACACAACAATATGGGCTTTGTGTCTTAGAAAGACAACAATGAACTTCATTTATTTTCCTTTCCATTTGGATGCACCTCACCTCTCTATAGTGCTAGAGTACTAGGTCTAGTTTGAGAGAGACAGACAGACAGAATGTGTTGTGGTAGGGGGTAAACAAAAGGATTACAGGGATTAGTAAACATCTTTGGTAGATAATTATAACACCACAGTCTATATAGTGGTAGGCTAATATTTACACAGTGATCAGCAATGTTAAACTGTGTCGCACAGGGATAAATAGTCTATAACGTCACAGAGAAGGAGGAATTTAGTGACAGCCAGGAAATTAGGAAAGTTTTCCTAGAAGATCTAGGAACTCAGAGAAATTACAATAGACAAATCTAAGGGTATGAAATTCAAAGTTAAATAAGAGGACAGCAGAAGCAAAAACAAAGATGAGAGAATAAATGTGTCCTTGGAAAAGTGAGAAAGTTCACACAAGTCTCCTGGTGATATTTCATGGAGTATGGAGAAAGTAAAGACAGTATATTGATGTTTGAGATGGATTCTCAAAGATGCTGAAAATGAGGCACATTGTTCTAGATTCAATGAGGCAGAAAATAAGAATGTATTTGAGAGAGTCACAATAAAACAGTAGCTGTTTTAAAGAATGGGTACTTGTTGTCTAGGAACCATTCTCATCATAGACCTGTCCTTTCAAAGTACATCATTTTTTTAAAAAAAGAATTAAGCAAGGGGTTAAAGAAATGGCAAGTGTGGACAGGTTACCCAACCATTTTTAACAGATGTAATTCTGTCCAATATCCATACAGTAAGAAGCATGAATTTGATGCCAGTGGTCTGAAGCAATATTTAATCATTATAATTAGACCCTGACTCCCATTCTATTGGTCATCCAATGGTCAAAAGTTATGTGTTCCCCAAAATCTTTCTTTGGTTGTCTCAGCCAATTTATATAATAGGTCTACTACATGCAGCCCAAACCTATACAACCATAAATGTCTGTCCTTCTGGAAGGCTGAGGTGTTCATATTCTTAATGGGTGGCTTTCAGACACAAAATCATTACTCAATAATTATTTTTGTTTTAAAAATTAACACTACATTTTTAAGGTTATAAACTCATAAACAGTTCTTTATCTGATTTCAATTTACATAAAATTTTACTGTATTTTAATAACTACTTCTAGAGGAATCTTATGAGTAATTCATCTTATTTAAACGTTTTGTACTGCCTTTATAAATTTAGAGTTTTTTTCTTTTGTATTTTACCTTCTGATTAAATAAAATTTGCTGAGTAATTAAATAACATTTGCAGTAAATATATGTTAAGTTTATGGGTATGGCGAATCGTAAGTTATCTTAAATATTACAGTACACTTTGATGCATCAAAGTCCCAACTTTCCATTAAAAACACAAGTTAATTAAATGATAAGTTTGATTTGGTTCATCATTTCTCCATTTAACTCTACATTTTTGCAAGGTCAAAAAAATCCTGTTAGGAGACTAATTATATAATTTCAAATAATTTGAGGTTCCCTTTCTAGACAGATTCTTAGAATTGCCTTCTCAGTCAGCTGGAGTTGTGCATCAACCAGAGGTTATGGCCCTTGTAAAGCCAGAACTACAGACATCTGAGGACATTGTCCACAAAACTGCTAGAGGCAAACAGAGCCACAGATGAAATGGTCTCTGCTTTTGGGTCCACAGTAAAGTTACAGTTCACCAAATTCTTCATTTCACTTAAGGAAGTTGGTAAATCACTTTAAAATTTTAGCTAACTTCCTTCATATTGCAGTTTAATTTTTAAAAATTTCCTTGGGTCTTTTAAGATATTAAGTGACATCTGATGGGATTTAGCATTTTCCTTTTATTTTCCTGGCTCCATATCATACTTTTGAGGATGATTTTAGCATTCAGATGACAATAACAAATGGTGAATGTTGTCTAAGCAAAGTATAAGAGAAAAATTTGCCCTCATTTTTAATCCTTTAATATACCTGTAAACCTGTGATGCATACATTATGCTCTGTTGAAATTCAGTGTATCTTGAGGTTACTATGGTGAACAAAACATAGTTCTGGTCATCAAGGATTGTAAGTCAAATAAAGAAAATAGACAAGCAAAGAAAAAATTGTAAAGCCATGTGTAACTGCTGGCTTTAAATCTACTGGGAAAGGAGACCAAATCTTCTCTTGGAATTATCAACAAATTCTCTACAGAGAGAACACTTTAGATTGTTGCATCAACTCTTCACATCACTTTAATGCTTTCTACTAGGGTAATGCTGAATAGTAGTTTCCAGAGTACAATCCTGGAGCAGAAGGATCATCCCCATCACCTGTGAACTAGTTAGAAATACCAGCTTACCACTTCACACCTACTGAGACAGAAACTCTAGAGGGGGAACCCCGCCATCTGGGTTTCCTAAGTCCTCCAGGCAACTTGGGTGTCCATTAAGTTTAGGAACCACTTGTTAGAGTAACACCAAGCTAGGTAAGTTTGTTCTCTACTTATGTGCATGTTAAAAAAAATGATTATGTTCCAAAGTGAGGTTATACGTGGGATGTGAACTCTGAAGATTTGGCTACAAACTTTTGTACGTGATTCCTAATTCCTCAGTAAACACCACAAATTCTGGTTTTGGACACTGAAATGCAGTATGCACTCTCTCAAATGATCGCTGATCAAATACTGCATTTAAGCATCCTTAGTGATTCTGAACCTGTGTGACCTGTTGCAGGACTATCAGCAGAAAGATAAAAAATTATTGAACAAAGACATTTGAGTTATGCTCTTTAGAGAAAGTTTAGTTTCTAAAAGCACAGAGTAAAAAGTAAAGCAGAAAAGCTACTAGTTTACTAGATCTTTTTCTATTGAGGAAACAATAAATAGAGGTAAGAGCAGCAGGTTTTTCACAGGACAGTAATTCTTTTAGTGTAAAATCACGGTAGGCTACTCCTGCATTAAATCACTATGATGTACTGCATGAACGAAAGCATCAAAAGAACTCAAAGGACACATATAGAAAAACACATACAAAATTATGAACCCAACACCTTCTGATATATTTAACAAATTCCAAGTTCATCACAATCAAGATTTTTAATACAGAATGCTCCCTCTTTTCCTCATCCCCACCCTCAGTGAATCAAGACAACAATAGTTCTAAGATTTAGCATAAGAAGCCTGGTTAAATGAAATAAATAGCTTCCCTCCCCACTACTCCCCAGTACCAGATCTAAGATGCTTACTTAAAGCCCCAATTATTTCCCCAAATAGTGCTCAAGCCTTATGAATAAGACAGGAATTTGGCAATCAGCTAGTACCTCTTAACTCTAGATTTATTCAGTGAGGTGGAAAAACTATTCAGAAATTTGGAGAGAAAATTATAAGAATTCCACAATGGCATAATAAATTAACTAAGATACAATTTTCAAATATCATTTATGATTAATAATAATCATAAAAGAGTGAGTTTAGCTTTTAAGGCTAATTCCCCTCCTTACCAAAATATCTTGAAGTTTATGGGTTAAGACAATATGATTCTGATCACAATTAAAAAGTATCTTTATTTGAAACCTTCAAATATCTACTTATATATCAATTACCAGTATTACTGATTAGATTTCCTGGTCAAATAAGTGGGTAGTCAAGGTTCCAATGTAAAAATAGGCCACCAGTTGACATCTTACCCAATATCTTGGAAGTACAATAAATATATAAATAATTAAATTGGGTCATGGTGGAAAGATAGAGGCACTGCTTGCAAATTGAGGACAAGAGTATCTCTGGGCTCAGTATCAACATTGACAAATGGAAGAAAGTCATTTTCACTCTTTTCTTATAAGAAATTTTACTATGGCATTGTTTAGATGGGATTATTTTAAGGTGTGAATAAATTTGAGGTGTTCAATAATATTTACTAAAGTTTAGAATTTGACATGTGTTTTGTGTTTCATTGAGAAATGGGGGACATGTTTCTTGATTTAGTGAACAGACATTAGGTTGTCTCTTATTTACAGGCCAGGTCAGGAGAAGAAGAAAATAGTAACTATTGTTTCAAGCTTGAAAGCCAAAAGTAGAAGACATTATAAACGTTGCTTATGAACCTTGATCAGACTTCAGCTGAAACTGTTTTCCAAGCTGTAGTTCATAAACAAACTTAAGCGTTCAGAGGAGATTTTTATCAACAAATGGGAATCACATTTCTACATTGTGAATTCATCTTCATACATTACATCTTCACAAAAATGTAGTAGATAAATGTAACATATATTAATATCCAACATAAGTCACCCACAGTAGATTATAATATGCACCGTAGAAACCAAACAAGTTAGTCTTAACAATATACAGTATATTTATTTATGGTATAGTGTGCAATATATAGGAATGAATTAGCTCCAAGATGAACCATGCATAATGAAACTTGCTGTTACACCTATAGTGATATTTTAATAAACAACATAACAGTAAACATCCAAACCAAAATATTTTATGTGAAAAAGTTATTGAACAATATTTTATTCAAACCTATTTGGAGCTAGATGAAAAATATGCCAGTTATTCAAATACCTCTCCATATGGAATTATTTCTCAGAGAAAGTCGCCACTCCCAAAGTACTATGCTCATTTGCCAGTCAATCCTCATTCTGGAATGTCAAGGCTATTTTAAATCTTGCCGCACCCTAAATAATGGATCTCTGTAGCTTGCACCAGCTAATTCCCAGTGCAGACGGAGCTCCCAGCTCTTCACATCCATAAGCTGAAAATTAACAGCAATTTTTCATTATGACACTGGGACTCCAACTGTACGCATAAGTGTTTCAGAAAAAATACAGCATGATATGATTTCTGTACATCTATATATTTTTTGAGGTCTCAAGAAAGCATAGCATTTTTCAGACCCACTTATGTAAATACAATGATACTCTAATAGAGGGAGAATTATCATTATATTTCATTTTAAATGTTTAAAAAAGAAAAACCTCATGGCACAAATTTGAACTAGCACATTGTTTTCTTGATTTACTGGGTTTGAAGAGATACTGAATGAATAGCCCTTCCTCATGCAATATTTCATGTACTTTCTATAGGTCTGTGAAATTTCTATAATGCAGCAAAATAAGCCTTGCCTCAGGTTTAATGTCTTCTGTTTATTAGCAGAATACTGTGCACCTGCTCAAGACACCTGCACATTTTAACTTAGCATTTGAAACTAAATCCAATCAACTCTGCATTAGCACACTGACTCACCGTCTAGTACATTAAGGATTTAGGGTTCAATTCATAAATTGCTTAGCAAGATGGATGTCTCCTCTCCCCTGTCTCCGTGTTGCTCTTCCAGTCCCACCACCCCATGCGGAGGATTATCTATCACAGTAGAACAGTAGCTTTATCCCCACTGTCAAGTGGCATTAGTAGGTTATTTAACTCTTAGGCGGCAAATCCATAAGACTCATAGTCTGTTGTTCATGAGACAAACAGGAATTTTATTTGTGATTATAAATAGGCATATTTTCAAAAGGAAATGTCCATCAATCATGAGAACATGAACCTCGTGCATGACGATTTTTCTTTTCACTCGTAGCAGCAGCTGCCAGTCTGTTTCCTATAGGTGGCAGGAAAAAAGCTGGAAGCCCTTTCTTTTTCTTCTTTCTAGGTTTGGCTTTACTGTTGTTGTGTACTTCCTCAAACTATGTGTATTTATTTTTCAAGTAAAACATAACACATTGATAAAATATGTTATTTCTTATATTTAAATATATTGTCTCACATCTTTTGCTACATCTGTGACCACTTATCCTTGGTTTCATTAACTAGTTTCTGCTTTTCAGCCTTTCTCTTGTGTTTATTCACTCAGCAACTTGTTTTAGAGTTCTTACTATCTTTACAGCACTCTCATAGGTGCTGGTAAACAGCATTCAATGACATAGAAAGTGTTTCTTGTTCTCATATAATTTACATCTTCATAGTAGGAAACGGTGGAAGCCGACAATAAATGAGTGAATAAACAGATAAATAAAAACAAAGATGTGACTCATCATAAGGGTTGGTGATAAAAAGTAAACAGGTTAATAAGATAGGAAGAAACTAAGTCAAACGAATATCCTAGTTTCTCTTTTTAATTCAGTTCAATTAATTTGTATTTATTTTACCTACTACCTCTGAGCCAGTCCTTGTTTGATAATGGGTCTACAAAGGTGGTTAAGTTTCCTTTATCCCTTAGCAGAATTCACATTCCATCAGAAAGAGAAAGACCTAAACAATCATAACAGACTGGTAAGTACTATAATAAACTTCCTATGATCAATAGAATAGGGATATATTCTGATATTACCCTTGGGCATGAAGAAGACTTTTGCAAGCAAAGGATAACTGAGTGGACTGTTGAAGGAACAATAAAAATTAAATCAAATGGTTGCAAAATTAAAGAGCATTGCTGATAGACATCCATAAGCATAGAAGTTTAGGCAAATATGTACATTTAGAGACACATGTTAATTACTAATAAGGAGCATGAATGTTAGTGTGCTAGGTTTAAGTGTTTGGACTTCATCCTGAGGGCAGTTAGAAACCATTGAATCATTCTTTAAAAAATAGAGATAAGATCAGGTTTGGGCTTTAGAGATATCTTTTTTTAAAAATTATACTTTAAGCTCTGGAGCACTTGTGCAGAACATGCAGATTTGTTACACAGGTATACACATTTGTTACATAGGTATACACATGCCATGATGGTTTGCTGCATCCATCACCCCATCATCCACATTAGGTATTTTTCCTAATGCCGTCCCTCCCCATCCCCCCACCCCCTGCTATCCTTCTCCTAGTCCCCCCACCCCCCCAACAGACCCTAGTCTGTGATGCTCCCGTCCCTGTGTCTATATTTGAACAACTTGAATGTAGACATCATTCCAGGGGTTGGTTAAGGGGCTTGTAAAGACAGACAGACCAGTTAGGAAATGCTACAGTAAGTGCAAGCAAGACTGACAAGCACCTGAACTAACACATTGGAAACACTCAATAATACATACATACATACATATAAGAGAGGAAGAGAGAGAGAGAGAGAGAGAGAGAGTAATGAATGAGTGCCTGAATTAAAGGAGGGCCAGATAGGAGATTGGGGAATGAAAAGGCTTATTGATTTAATGATGGTTTCTTGTTCTAATAAAATATAATGTGACTCAGAACCTTAAGCAGATCTGATGGGTGGAATGTGCTTATGTTCCAATCAAGGTGTTCTAGGGCAGCTGTTCTCAACTTAGGGTGCTTTTGCCACCCAAAGAACATTTGTCCATGCATGGAAACATTTTTGGTTTTCATAACCTGAGGGAGGTACTGGTGGCATCTAGTGGGTAGAGTGCTGCTGAGCATTCTACAGTGTGCAGACCCCCAGCTGCAACAAAGAATGACCCAGACCAAACGAGAGTGACAAGGCTCAGAAACCATGCTGTCGAAGAGTTATCTCAGTAGGTGTGGGTAAGCCTAGTCAGTACAAAGCCTCAGGAGCAGAAACCACTGCATTGAGGATAATGTCTAGGAGATGAAACCCAGCTCAAAGATTTGAAAAGGCTTTCACTCCAGGTCTACAAGTTTTATCCGAGTCAGTCAAGTAAGCAGGCGTTTTCTTCATCTTGCTTTTCTTTTCTATGCCTTTAGAAAAAAACACAGCTAAAAGAGATATTTGCAGGATACATCTCCTTGTTGACATTTACTTCTTTGTAATAGCCACACGCGTTGCTGTTGGCCATGATGTAATGCAGGAATTTTCTGATCACTTTTGGGAAGAAAAGCAGCAGCATATTACATTCTTGATAGATTAATACAGCCAGGTTTCAAAATCTATTTTAATAATATAGTGTAATCAATTACCAGTGTGAGACAGGATCAATGGTAGAATTGGATTACCTGAGAAGCTTGGTCTCAATTAATGATAATAATAATAGCTAATATTTATTGAGTGCTTGCTTACTAGCCATAACCCTTTTATGAGTTTACATGCATTGCTCCCTTAATCCTTAAAAATCCCTATGAGTAGGGTAGTATAATTATTTGCATTTTTCAAACAAGAAAATCAAGACACAGGTGGTTGATGAATTTATCAAAGTTATGCAACTAGCAAACTGGAGCCAGTACTCACATCCACCTTTCTGACTATAGGGCCACACTCATACTCACTGCTATGCTGTTTCTGGAATTACTTGCTCTAATTATTACAAAGTCACACTGATTTCTAAGTGGACCAACAAAACAAAAATCTAATCTTTCTTGGAAATGAAATAGAAACAAATACACAATGGTGTCACCATGTTTCCTTAGTAGAATCTGTCAAAGAACTCAAATTTAGTAAGTGAAACTAAGGTGAAACGTCTGTCATTTGTCCCCAGATTATGAATACTGGTAGAGATTTTCTGTTCTTGAATTCATGTGACAACTCCTCCTTATTTCAACTAATTGGGAAAATTCTTGGTGATCAGAAATCTTGGAGTAAAAGAAAAGTGTAAATGGTTTCTTGAAAATTGAAAAATAACATTGCCACAATGTAAGTATTGTAAAGCCTCCGCATTTTGTGTGGAAAAACTTTTTGAAACTAAATTTATCTAGTGATGAAAAAATTCCATATATGACTTAAGTCTTGTTGGGATCAAACACAGCTTCCAATAAGTAAATTTTGTATTGATCTATCTATACAAGTAAATATAGAAGCAAAATAAATAATGCATTTATAAATTAGGTCCCCAAAGTACAAAACACTTGCAGCATTAATCTTTAAAATCATTTTTTTTTAAATTTCCAGTAAGTAATATGATTGTAATGGATTCTTGGTCCCTGTTTTTTGTTGTTGTTGTTGTTGTTTTTGTTTTTGTTTTTTGTTTTTTTAGGTTATTCCTCAATGGATTTTTTTTTCAAAAAAAAATAAAGGAAGAAAAAAATCAAATGAACTCATAGCAGCCTTTAAAAATGCAACCCCCCCAAGAGATATAAAAAAGTTTAATTTTTCAAGAGAGTATGATCAATTTTTAAGTAATTTATAAAAATTTCAAGCACCTAGCATAGAGTCTTGCACTTAGTAGACATTTGTTGAATATTGAAGTTTTTGGAAAGTCTTTCCAAAGGTTTAACAGAATAAACAGCTAGTGTCTAATCTGGCAAAAACAAAATGCATATGAGAAAGATGAAGGAGTACTCATGAAATTTGTATGTTATTTGATGAATTTCCCTAAACATTAAATGGCAGATTTGAGGCCAATGTCTGTATGAGCAATTTGCACACATATGTTATGACTTGAGGGTTGCATTTGATAATGACATTTCAAAATAACACTTCATAAATTATGGTCACCCACATTATGTCACTTAGACCTCTAATGTTCTTATGAAGACATTAAGAGCATCTCTATTTCACAGACTGAAAGATTCAATAATCAACCGAATGCCCAAATAGTATTTGAACCTGCCTCCTCAGACAATTAAGCTAGTATGTTTTGTTACCTTTTTTTATACATTCCCTTAATACTTTTCCATACTGGAATCTGTTTCACACTCTTATTTTTCAAGTGAGAAAACAGTCATTTTCACCTTTATTTAGGCATTCTCCCACTCAAGTGTGGGAAGGAGCCCAGAGCTTCATGAACACAAAGTGATTCAAATAGCTTTCCAAAGTCTCTCACCCTTTCCAAATTACTCTATGAGTGGTCCTTCTGGTTTTAACTATAATGAAAACCAGACTCTCAGATTTAGTATGATATCATCCAGAGATAGCTATCTGTTATCAGTGTCAGAGCTTGTGGGTTTTCTTGAATCTCCTTCACTGGAGTGGAGGGTTGAGGCATCATTTGCTCTGTGCACCCTGGCTCTACTCCAAAGACTTCCATTCTGGAGCCAGACCTCTGCACCAGTGCCAGGTCCAGTTGCCCAACTCTGGCATTGTTGCACTCAGCAGCATTTTATTTGAGTGAGTGAGGCCAGTCACCTTCTTAGTTAACTGGAAAAGAGGTTGCTGGTTTGGAGGACTGACTGGGTGGTGGTGTAAAATTATGGTGAATGCTTTTCTTCCCTTCCTGCACACAGAACACATCATATATTCCCTTAGTACCCTATACCATAGGAAAGGGTGTCTGCACCTCTAAATGGAGGAGATTTTAATCCTTTAATAACTTTACCAGGACAAGGGAGCAGTATCTTTTTTTTTTCTTTTTTGGTTTATTCTACCTGGGAATAGGAAAAACAGACAAAATTGCCCACAAAATATATGCGCACAGTAAAAATTATGACAAGAATGCTCTCCAAGATAAACAAGCCACAGTTCCAATTCCTCTGAGAATCCAGCACTTGCTGTCATACATTGGTAACTCTGGCTTCCTACTTTGAATGATTCATGAATCAATGGCTTAAACTGTAACTGATTTAAGAAACTTAATGGCAAATTTCCACTACAGAAATTCAATGTGTTTGTTTAAAAATAAATTAAATTCTGAACCAAAGGATCCAGAAACTGCTCCATAGAGAAACCCTTTCTTTACCAAGCAGATGTTTAGATAACTTGTTTATTTTAAAGCCTGTCCTTCTTAGATTAAATTTGAATTCTCCTAGCTAGAGAATCTACATTATTAACTGTCAGCTAAAAATAATACAGAATAAGAAAATCACATAGAACCAGTCAAGGCAAGACAGAAACATGAAAGATTGTAATTCTCTTCAATTTCCCTCTTTTGGGGTAATAGAAGTTGAAGCCAATACTCACTAAACATGATAGGCACAATATGTTTTCTCCTTTAAGTTTGATGATTTTATTTTTAGTAAACAAGTCCTCTTAGCTTTTTCATATAACAATGGGAAATGACTTAAGGAGGAGTAGATGTTCAGTCTACTAAACCTGTACTCAGATTCTTCAATTGTTAAATCAAGGAGATGAGTAACTAGGGTCTTATGATTAATGCCTGCATATATGGTAACTGAAATGCACATGCTATACTTTGTCCACTGTAAGGTTAATTTATAGCTAACCTTGAAGGAGTACTTAGAAGTTAGAAAATCCACAATTTTAGATTCCTTGATTTGTGTATTATGGGCAAGTAGATTTTTTTCTGTTACTGGTATAGAAGGCTAAAATAAAATTTAAAGGCTAATCATATTGTGATAGATTTACATATGGAATGGTTAAATTTCAAGAAGACAGATCCTAGAAATTTATGTAACCCAAAGCCAAATCTCATCTCTCTACCTCTTGAGCTCTGCTTGTATCTACTTCTAACTCAGTATTGACAGGACAAATCTACAAACACTTCAGGATCTTTGATTCATGAAGTTAAATACACGATCATATTATTTAAATTCAAATTAGAATCATAAGAACCAAACAAAGGCTTTTCTAACAGGCTAGCTCTAACTAAATGTTTAACACTTTAAAAATATTTAACTAGTATTAACACTTTGGATCTTCAGAAAAATTTTATTAGAGATATTATTAAAATTATATGCAGGCTAGATAAATGGTGCACTGCTATCTATTTCATAAAAGTATTTTAAAGACCTTTTAAGTACAGGTTGGGAAGAGTAAAAAAAAATACATTGGTAAGTTACATTTTTATCTTTGATGTGAAAGAAATTGAGAAGTGAAAATTGAGCACTTCATCTCAATTTTATAAAAGAAAATCCTAGAAAATTTACCATAAAGGTAAGGTTGTGCTTTCAATAACCCTCAGTAAACCTTTCAAACAATGTAAGCCTTGCCTCCTTTTTCCCAGTTAATTACAAAGACAGGACAGCCATACACCCCAGGCACATGATATTGGCGTCTGTCTTCAACCACATGATGGACTTCTATGGCTTCTCACCTTTCCTTTCTGGATGCTAATCTCTCTAACTGAATACTGTGTCCACCAGCACCAACCCACATACAGAACCCAAGGATCCATCTGGTTCAGTAGGAAAAGCACAAACCAGCTGCTGTTTTGTACATGAAGGCTACTCCAATTGCCCGGGGCAGAACCGTTTCCTGGATGCCCTTCTGAGCTACAAAGACAACTTGTTCTTAACAGTGTGTACCTTTCTGATCCCATTGCCAAGCTATGACTTTTCAATGGCAATGGACCATGTTGTACTTAACTTTGAACCTCAATGACCTAGTGCAAATTCTTGTCACATATTTGATTCTTAATAAAGGCATAAAAAGTGAATGAATGAATGGAAAAACCTCCAATGTACTTCGTTTTGCTTGAAGGTGTGTCCCAAAATCTTTTTGACTTTTAATTATTTGACCCATACATGGGGAGTATAAATCATCTCAGAGGTTTCCAAAATGATATTAAATTTGAAAAATGTAAGATTTAAAGATTATCCAAGACTCAAAATGAGAAAAATATGTGACATAGCTGTTCACCCTTAGTGACCTGGAGAATGTCATTTAGAATTTCTTGTTTATTGGTGAGAAGAATGCATGAGTACAGGCTTTGGGAGAGCAGTTGGGTAAACTATGTATTTTATCCATCTGAAACACATAAACATTTTTACGAATAAAGTTTTCAATGGAATGCTACTTTAATCTGAAAGCAAAATATATAAACAATTGCCCAACAACAGAAAGATAATGAATTCATTTAATAGAATATCATGGAGTTTTTACAATTTATAGGAAAGTACTAATAAAATGATGTTATGGGAAAAGGAATATTTTGCGTTCATGATCACCATTGCTGTCTAAAAATATGTATAGAAAAATAATGATTCAAATTTAAAAAATAGGAAGACTTTTTTTTCACTTATCAAATCTCCCATGATTTTTTTCCTCTGGAACAAATTTACATTCTTTCACATCAAACAGAAATTTTAAAAATTTATATAAAATAGCATACTGTTTATATTATTAAACTGTTAATATTCAAGGTATTTTTCTTGATAGAGTTTAAAATATTATAGTTGGAAGAGAAGTTATAAAACAGTGGTTTTCACACTTTTTTGAGGAAATTCAGGAGTCCAAAAGTGTACCTGTGTATAGTGAGTAATGTGCAATTCAATCAGAATAACTTTATTCTTATGTATTTTATTTACTGTGTTTCTATAAAATGTATTGTTTAAAATAAGAATTCTGCCACTAAAGACAAATAAGCTTAAAAACTACAGCTTGAGCAAAACCTGTTTAAGATACAGATGAAGAAATTAAGGTTTGGAAAGGCAAAGTGACCCAGGGTTGTACATTAATTTTTTTTTTTTTTTTTTTTGAGACAGAGTCAGAGTCTCACTGAGTCACCCAGGCTGGAGTGTAGTGGTGCGATTTCCGCTCACTGCAACCACCACCTGCCCCGTTCAAGCAATTCTCCTTCCTCAGCCTCCTGAGTAGCTGAGATTACAGGCACGCACCACCATACCTGACTAATTTTTTGCATTTTTAGTAGAAACAGGGTTTCACCATGTTGTCCAGGCTGGACTTGAACTCCTGGCCTAAGGTGATCCACCCGCCTTGACCTCCCATTGTACATTGATCTTAATGGAAGTCCTATAGAAAGACTTTAGGTCCTTTAATATTCCCAGTTCAAGACCTTTTCTACTACATCTAAAGATATGCTACTCCCTGAACTACTGCACCGTCTGCCTCTATAAGCACATATTACTTTGTGCTAGGGAAAAATAATCACATCAACTTATCCTAGAGTTTTAAATGTCATGTCAGGACCTGGGTTCTTATTTAATTTACCTAAGCCCATCCAGTATTCAGAAAATTTCCTTCAGAAAAGTAAATTCACCATTGAGTAAAGCCTGAAAAATTCACCTCATCAAATTATCAAACCCTCTCACACAGTGAAATGTGTATTTACAACTTTCTACAAATTGAGAAAGGGAAGAGAAAATTAAGGTTGGTTATATAAAATATCACTTACCTAATTGAAATGCAACACAGTGAAATATTTCTGATGCCAAGGTTTTTTAAAAATTTGATTTTATTAACATGTCATTTACATTAAATGAAATGCCCCTAAGTAGACACCTGTGTAACTTTGCCACAATATAGACAGAGAACACTTGGATTACTCTAAAATTTTCCTCATGTCCCTTTTCAGTCAACCTCATCCCAACCCAGACCTAAGGCACCACAGATACCCTTTTTGTTACTATAGCTTTGTTTTGCCTTTTTAATAATTAGCTATTATTGAGGCAGCTGCCATGTTGTCCCAAAGGCATCAGTTTAATAGTATGTTATATAGATTGTACTATCATCATGAAAGCACAATTAGGCAAAGGATGGCATTTGCTATTCAGTCATGAGTCACGTAAAATGCTAGAAAGGTCGGAACACCAGTCCATCAGCCTGACAGTCATAGAACCGCCTGCAGGGAATGTGATCTCTGTCCTTAATATCAGAATGTGTTTGATCCAAACATAGGCTCCTGATCTTTTCCCTAAATAGGATTTTACATTAAGTCTCACATTAGAGAGGACATCTTTTCTCTCTTTTAGTATGAAATGTATTTTAAAATGTGACCCTGAGAAAAAAAATGTGACCCTGCTTAGAAAATAATAGTGGAGAGACTGTCCACATCTTATCAGGAAAAGGAAATAAATTATCATATATGAAATGACTATGCTTCTATCCCCACCTGTCATATTAAAATATTGTCAATTGGTACTCAAGATTTTCTCCTACTGCAGCAACTTAAAAATAATTTGGATATCAATTTTTTTGCTTACTGTTGTGTTGTGATTCTTTCCTCTGTTGTCACAAGTATGAATATCAGGTAATGGGCACCATTCATTTTTGTGCTTAGTAGTTTTCCTGGGGTGCCAGTGACAGGAGAAATGTATGCATTAAAACAAGCGTGATGAAAAGCAGCTCTCTTTATAATTTCAGCCCAGCTGCTGTATTGATGGATACAATCTCCACCACATGCTCCAGGTGGCTTCTAATGCCTGACTCCCTGCAGAAGCCTCTATTTGCACATCTTAAACCACTTATTGGATTTGAACAGGATTTTTCAGCCTGAGTGCAGTAACAGTGTTCACTTGTGTAATATTTGTAAATCCGGGCTTTATGTTTCACTCACCAAACCGTTGTCAGAAGACATTCAACAGTCCCTTTGTGCATCCCCAATTCTCTATTTTGGATTAGACTGTGTCCATTTTCTGTGACTAAAAAGTGTATTGATAAATATATTTTCATCGTGTTGGCATGCACAATAAAAAGCAATTCAATTAATGAGTCTTTTCCTCTAGTGGTGCTTTTCTTTGTCTCTCAAATTCATATGAAATTCATTTAAAGGCTTTGCATTCAAAGTTCAAAAAGGTTAACCTTTTTTTTCAGACTATGCATCTCAAAAGGTTCAGCTCAACTTGTCTGCTGTTGCTTAAATGTCTACTTACTGTATCAGTTGTTTCGAATTATTGTGCCTAAGACTTCTGTTCAATGCTAATAACACTCTAGTATGACACGCTGTAGCCTCTGCAATTCAAGTCTTTTATACTTATGAATGAGAGTTGGTGATGACTAAAGCAAATGCCTTCTTTTCGTTTGAAATGTAATACAGTACAGCAATCTTCAGGCAGATATTTTTCTCTACACTTTGTATGCAGGTAATACAAATTTCAAGAGTTCTCAATATAGCAGATAGCTCTGCTCAAACTCCTGAATTGTGTAACATTTAAGAGACTTGTTAATAGCTTAATTCACCAATTAGCAGAAACAACAAGTGCCTGTGATTTATAAGCAAAGCTGGACATGTGATTATGATGCTGAATCACAAGGAAACCTTGTTTCTTAACTGTGGGCCACTAACCGGAATTAATTGCCCACCAATACATTGGAAGGTATGAGCCACTGGTTTTATTTTAAGGATTCTTGTCTCTGAAAGGTTGGGCTTCTTTCCTGTGGAGAAGTTATTTTAATGGCAGATGCCACTGGTATTCGGCAGCATAGTATGTCACACAAGCTAAATCTCAGCCTCTCTGTATCTTCTGTGCAGAATAAAGATATATTCTCTTGTTAAGTGACACTTGCAAGTTGATATTCCAGAGCAGTTGACTGAAATTGTGACCTGAATTCAATTATGTGTATATGAAATGTGGATTATTACAACACAATGCTCCAAAGGGCGGTGGGGGGTTAGAGAAGCAAGGATTGTGACTTAATGATTGCATTTAGCTTTGGAGTGGGTTTACACCAATGATCTTCACTTAAATCTCCAAAGCACGCATGTGCAGCAGTGGACTGGATATAATAAACCAAGGTAACATTATACATCTTGTGGGTCAATAACTCTTGTGTTAAGAAGGATTTGCATTCTGAGAGGGATCTTTAGCAGCAGTATCATATTTCAGATTCAAAGTCCACTTTGTGAAAGGTACTAAAACGCATTTAAGCCTATGGAAATATGTCCTAAGTATATAATATCAAAATATTCATCAGGAACATAAACCCCAGATGATTCCAATTATGTTTTAGGACCTTTGGGTGTTTTCTGTGGAACCAACAAACAAAGTATGGGCAAAACCAATAAATAAAATGTGAAAAACTAAGCATGGTGCTTTTTGATTATAAAAAAAATCCTTACTATATCATGAGCTAAGTGTATATGGATATATATGCACTATAAAACTCATATTTTTTTATTAATAGTAAAAGCTTTAACAGATGTGTGGGATATTTTAAAAATAAAATGGAGCAAAAGCTCAGCCTCCAAAATTATTTGTGTACAGCTCTAAACATGTGAAGTTCCTCAGCTAGGTCTTTTTATCTGGCACACCACATTCGGAATTTAATACTTGTTTTACTGCCATATTCGGGCTTCTCCTCAGTCACAAGTGGCCTGACATTTATCAGTTATATTATAATTATCCAAGCCCACGATTTGGCAAAATGATGTCACACACTATGAGTTAAGAATGAATCAGTCGGGCCAATAAGGACTTCACATTTGTTTCTTCTGAGTCTCATTCACATCAGAGAAAAATATCAAATAAGAAATTGATTTTCTCTGCCTGATTGAGACAAACACATCGAGAGAGACTGGCTTCAAACTAAGCCGTTCTTTATCATCCTGGAAATTCCCGAAGACAGCTCTGCTTATACCACAGCCCTTAGACAATGATGTCCTTTCCTATCAGCCATGACATGCCTTGCTCAGGATGGCATGGTACTTCTGCAACATTTCTGTTTCACACAACAGACACTGAAGAGAACCACCCAAATTCTATGGTCCATCCCTTGTATTTGTGTATTTTTAGTCACCTAATAGATACTTTCTTGCCCTACTTTCTCTATAGTCTCATGATAGTCATGTGTTTAACAACACATCAAACTTACAACATGAAAACGTCCACATGTCTTTCCAAGAGGAATACACTCATTACCTTGTTACCATTTAGCAAGGCAAAGGAGAAAAACTGCTTCTCATGCAGGATAGTCTAGACAAATAGCCAAGCTTTCTCACTAAAGACCAGTGAGCAAAAATGGGAAGGTAGAACCCAATAATTACTCTAGCATCACCAGCAAAAACAAAAAACAAACAAACAAAAAAAAACCTCACAACATTACAGACAAAATAACACAGCGATAGCCACCATACATTGAGATATACTTGGGAGCACTGATTTAATTAATGCTATAACCAAATTTATTTGAGAGAATTGTAATAAAACGCACTTTATTGGTGCATCTTACTATACTCCTTGCTTTTCCTTAAAACACCATAACATCTAGCCAGAGGCAATCAAGAAGAGTTCTGACACTCAACCTGATTTTAGTTATGTGTTTTTCATAATCACCCCCAATGCACAAATACCCCCCAACATCAAACAAAACAACACAGAAGAAAAAACTGCACATTCACCAGAGCCCCAGTTTCTACACATTGACCATGAATTTCCATTCTACAGTAAACAGCTTCAATTGTACCTTGCAGCCTTCATGAAACAACTAATCAAGCCACAAAGATCTGTTTCTGCTCATCATGTACAAGCAGACTCATGCTGGTGTAAGGTACATAAGGAAGTTAGAATATGGCACCACAAATAGCAATCTGTTATGAGAATGGCTCCCTAGGTTGTCGTCTTAGAAAAAACCTACACTTTCCCATTATGTTATCTGAAATTTCAGTTTTCCATAGTAATCAGCATCCATGAAATGTTAACCTTTCTTAAATGTACATCCCAGTTGTCCAGGAAATATTTCTTATTGTGGCCAGTGAAAAGTAGCCTTACAGTGGGAAGTTGCCTTGAAGTGTGCTTATTTAAAAAGGAAAAGATGTTTGGAAGAGCTGGTGGGCATTTCTACAGTGAAAGCCATGAAATCATGGTAGAAAACAATTAGTATGTGACAAAGCCCCCAAACAGCACACAACCCAGAAAAGGGTGACAAATAGAAATACAATTCAACTAAAATTAAGTTAACAATTATAAGAAGCGGTTAGACATAGTAATATTTGGAACTTACTGACTCCTATGAGCCATTGTACAAATCAATGTATGTATGTGAGATTTTCTGTATGAGAATGAAGCTTGCAGATGTTGCATAGGGGTTGGAAATTATCTGTATTTGCAGAATCATCAGGTCATGGACTGACATGCTAGTAGGTCAGCTTCCTTGTACTCTTATTTAATCCTTTTTACAACATCCTTATTAAATAATTGGGTATGGTGGTCACCAAAATTGTTATCTTCTGGTACTGTGCAGAGTTGTACTAACTGGTTTTATAATGCTTGGGGTTAAATGTCTAGCTCTGGCCAGTGAGCTGTGGAATGGAAATAACGTGTCACTCACATGAGGCAGCATTTAATAGTCAATTCAGAAGCCTCTGCAGCATATTCCTTTTCCTTCAGTCATAGTAACTAGCAGCGTTCAAGATAATCGCTATTCCCTCAATCTGGGCCTGGGGTGACTTAAATGGTCAAAGCATCTCCACCAACCAGTGATGGATATAGAACATGAACAATATTGATTGCCACTCCTGAATTTGGGGTTTGTTTGCTACTGTAGCATCTTCTGTCTTTTTATGATGGATACAGTAACCTCTGATTTAAAAAAATTCAGTGACAGCAAAGGCATTATTTCAAAGGCATCCTGTTCCATTTGGGGATTTCTCTAAGGTTTATCTTTTTATATTGATCCTATATCCATCTTTTTGTAGCATTCTATTATTAGACTTGTTTTACTTCTTGAAATCATAGAATGCAAATCTAACTCATCTATGATTGTCTATCATGTTAAGTTAGTCATTTATTAGCAAACATTATTAATCATCTGTGATATTCCTGGCAATGAGCTAGATGAGTAGCACCAAGAATAAGTAAAACACAGCCCCTGCCATCGAGGAGCTAATACTCTACTAGGTGTATTCCTAGACCCTATATGTGGATACCACAAAAGCGGTACTCAGTACTCTTGCAATTTTAATTTTGTCTGTCTTCCCACATTTTGTGATTGCTGTTGTTTATTGTTAAATGTCCCTTTAGCAGAAGTCGATATTAGGGCTTCCACATAAGGGTCAGGTAGACTGTAGGACAGGTGAGCATCTTAAATGGGCCAATGCTGAGAAGAGTTGCCAAGACAAGAAAGAGGATATTTGCAAAAAGTGCTGAAATTCTTCAACCACAGCATCTCTGGTAAAAGCTTGCATTATGTTATGATTGTCAGAGCCTTTTCTTGTGACAGCCCAGCCTGGCGCAATCTACAAGCCCAGTTGTTTTGACTCCTCCCTCCTCTCCACCCCCTCCTCTCCCTATGTGGCTGACACGCTTCCACGCATAAAAATTAACGTTCCCATTTTAACTGACTCGTTTGGCAGGAACAAGTTTGCAAGCCAAAGCAAACATGGAAGGAGGGAAAGAAATAAAGCACAAACAAGAGGAATGAAGAGTGCATTTGGGGATTTTACAAATGAGTACCAGTATTACATGCATTAAAATAAAAAAGGTTTATAATTTTTAAACCGATACTAAGCTGATGCCAATCAATTCACAATAATGAAGTAATAAAGTGAAAATAAACAACCCTAAAATGAGAGGCAAGTAATAAAGTTTATATTAAAATTACAAGAATATAAAAGACATACATATTGTATAATTTTAGATTTTCTGTTGGACATACATTTTTAATTAGAAATTTCACCTAAAGGTTAATCATTATTCTGTGAATCACACACACACACACGTGTGTGTGTCATTAATAGAATAATGACATACATATGTGTGTGTGTGTTTGCCTTTGTTCATTATGAGCTGTGTGTGTGTGTGTGTGTGTGTGTGTGTGTGTGTGTGTATTTGCCTTTGTTCATTATGAGCTTTACAAAACACCAGTTCTAAAATTATCTTATGCACAGGCCCCAACTAAAATGAGAGTGTTGGTTAAAACTATTCATTCTTTTTATTGTCATTTCCTTTGCCCTGAAAGACTCATATTTTCCACAGTTATGATAGCCTCAGAAAAAGCGTGCTTGGGGCCTTCAATTACACAGAGAAAACCTGGTGGGTGGTTTGCTTGCATAATTACAGGAGAGTAAGACACAACAGTGAGGGGCATTAAATAATAGATATGTAAAATATAATTCTAACATTTTATGTGTAATGCTTTTAAGATACAAGGATAATAAATAATCTAGAATTAAATGATTATTCACATTTGGACTCTGCATAGCTCCTGCTGCATTTACCATTTAGCTGAATTTCTAATAACAATAGCTAATTATTAGGATGGCAATTTGAGGAAAAGAATGTTTAAAATCATCCACGTATATGTTAAATGAAGAAAAATAGGTTGAATAATTATCTGGTTATCACCATTTTAGACTGAAAATAAATAAAAAAAGAAAACCTCCTGGAGAAACACTTGGAAGTTGTGGATAGAATGTAAATAAACTACCAAGCTATTCCAACCCAGGCTAAGCCCAAACACTGCACAGTTACTCCTCAGCATTGATACATTGTCCTGTTAGAGCACAATGTTCTTATAGGTCAGAAATAAGGTGTATTTTTTTCCAAAGAAAAAATAGGTTGGAAATATATATTTCTTCCCTGTCATGTTCTACTCTCTTAAAGAGCCAAAGCAAAATATATGGCAGAACTAATGTAAGACCCAGTATTTTTATCCCTATGTATGCCAATCTGTAACTGCAGCAGTAAAACTTTCAAAATCAAATGACCCTTTTTATGTCTACTTTTATTTCTCTTGTATTCCAATTGCAAAGAAAGTCTATAAAACAGTTGTACTCTGTACCTTGAATATTCAAGTTGTCAAAATAATGAAGGAATGGCTGAAGTTTAAAAAAAGACTTGTCTGTGACTTTCATTAGAGTGGGTAAAATAACTTCATTATTTAAAAAAAAACTACATTAATAAATAAACTAGTCTGAATTTCTAAGCCAAAAAAAAAAAAAACTGAATTCAGGATATTTCGTTTTGTATAATTAGTCTTTTAATCAAGTGTCTTCTATATCAAAGATTAATTTGATTGACTAATTTTTAAAATGTATTCTATTACTCTATATCTTATTTTAAAGTTTTAACTATGTTCTATTTTAATATTTCTATAATTCTTAAGAGATAAGTGGATGGGTAATGTTTCATTTAATTTTAATTTCTCAGCAAGTGACCACATTGTATGATTAGTAAATTAGTATGGTTAGAAATGTGAATACAGGATAATGTTTTGAGCAAATAAAACTCACACAAATTAGTGTGCAGCACACTTTACTAACAAGCAAAATCATGGCTGTATTGCATCTAGTTAGCTGCAAAAATTATGCAATTTATAACATTGACTCAAATTCAGATTACTTTTACACATCAAAAGAACATATTTGCAGTTTCCTTCCCCATATTTTTCCATGGAGTTTTTTTGTTTGCTTGCTTGCTTCGTTTGATTGCTTATTGGTCTGGGATACAGTAGTTCTGACCACTCGTCTCATATTTGTCACTAACGTTCTTCCTGAGTCTCACTTTTCTTATCTATCAACTAAATGGTTGAATTAGCTAATACCTAAAACTAGTTCTAGACCTGATACAGATATTCAAATTAGACAATTCCTCAATCTTTCCTAGCCATAAAATACTGTATTTCAATCTCTCATACTCTCTATTACTTATAGTAGTTGTGGTAATCAGGCTACTCCACACTTCATCTCACAGGAAAGAGTGGACATTCAGGGGGCAGCCAGCCCCCAAGATGCTCCCCAATGATTCATACCTCTGGTATTCATTACCTTGTGTAGTGCTGTCTCAAAAGAACCAAGACTGAACCTGTGTAACCAAGAAACAGGACAGAAGTGACAATATATGACTCCTGAGGCAAGAGCATAAAAGGCATTGCAACTTCTTCTTTGGTTTCTTGGAGACCATGCTCTGGGAGAAGCCAGCTGCCATGTTGTGAGGGAACCCAAGAAATCTTGTGCATAGGCTGCCAGCCAGTAGCCTCATTGAAAGTGGACCCTCAGTCCCAGTCACATTCAGAGAGGGGTGCAGCCCTCTGACTTCAATTACATAATCCCAGTAAGAACTGCCCTGTCATGCCCTTTCTGAATACCTATCCTAAAAAATCTGCAAGCATAATAAATGACTTCCATAGCACTGATTTTCAAGTAATTTGTTATATAACTATAGTAACTGTAACACAGATGAACAGGAGGGTGGTAGAAAGAAGAGAAAATTATGACAGACAAAAGACAAAATACCTTCCTACCTTATGGATTCAATATCACCCTAAAGCAAATAAATTAGATTTTTCTTAAAGCAGGTGTAATATTTATTCAAAACACAGTGGTCACTTAATATTCTAATATGTTTCATGATCTGTGTTTATACAGAGAAATCATAATCATTTAGACATCATTGCTGCTCTTAAGGATCTCAAACAGAAATAGGAGAGGCAGGTTTTTGTATTAATGGTCTGAAATCTCCAATCTCTGTATCCACTAGGAACAATTCCTAAACACTAAAGACTACCACAGTTGAGGGGTTGCCCTCCCGGCCTTCTAAGAAAAGTGTTAATGTTCTTTGAAACTTTTAAAGTGCCAAATCAAAAGAAAGAGGAATGGACAAAAAGGATAAAAGTCAAGGTAGGGCAGGGCATGCAGAATAGTCTCCAGGGAGTATGAGAGAGTTGCAATAGCTGGAGGAGGGCTAGGGGAGAGGCAACGAGAAAATTGGAAGGAGAGAAAATGTTGAGAGGTGAGGCACTAAGTATCAGAGTTGTCTTTAATATTCTCTGATAGACATAAGGAAAAAATAAGTTTTTTTCATTGCCCATTTTAACTGTGCATCATTTAGTGCCACTATTCCAGCACCACTTGCATTAGAAGTTCTTATAATTGTGAAAGTAAGAAAGTGTGAACTATATCTTGGCAGAGTGTTCTTGAGAGAACTACAGAAGGAGCTACCAGTTGGTGTAGGGTAGTCACCAGGGGTCATAAGGAGGAGGTGACTGCTGAAACAGTAGTGAAGCATCTACAAGCTGTGGAGGTGGGAACTCACGTAATTCACTACAACTGGAGGAGAGATGGAGTGTGTAAAGTGGACAGAGACACACAGGGATAAATCTGGAGAGTGTCTGGTACCTTACCTTTATACTTGGCTGCTGGCCCTCAAAGATTTGTCCATGAAATAGCTTTATCAAAGTCCCCCAGGGATTAAACCCTGAACCCATCATAAGCCTACTGAACTCACATCTTCAAAAACAGGAGTTCTACCAGGGGAGATTGATGGGCAACCAGGCTTGGAACTTCTCCTGAGGCAATGAGATACCATTAGAAGATTTTTGATCAGCAAAGTAACATGATTATGGATGTAATTTTGAATGTTCCTTCTGGTCACAGTGCAGGTGATGGGGTTTAGGAGAAGAAAAAGGAAGTCAGGAAGCAAGGAAGGAAACTTTTCAGCACTTTTGGTGGTAAATGATAAATACCTGAACCAAGGCAATATAGTAGCACTGGGGATGTAGAGAAAAGAAATGGAAAATCACTCTTTGAGACTGATAGGTTGTGGAGCACATAGTTTTTATGTTAAGTCTTCAGGGGGCCCATTGCTCCACCCCTAAATCCTCCACCTATCAGGCACTACCTAAAATTCTTTCAAAGAGCACAAATGCTTTCCTTTTATCACTATTAAAAAGTGCTTGAAATCTAAAAATGCCTAGTTGAGGAATAATAGTGGAAATCATTCACAAGTGCAAAATAAATGAGAATAGTGAAAAGTTGATGTTAGATCATTTCTCTTTTAAATGAGAAGTACCATCACAAAGAAAGAATGCACTGAGAATGATGAGCACATCTCAACGACTTCATAATTTTGCCTACAGTAATAAGAGGCTATGTTGATTTGAAGCAATATTGATCATTACCCAGATATTTTGGTAAAGTCCATCTCTCCAAGGTAAAATTTTAAATTTTCATTCAAATTAAAAGTTTGTTTTGTGCATGTTAGGCTAACCCAGGCTAAAAGAATATCTGAATATTTTGAGTGTGTTGAGAACACAGACTATGCCATGCTGTTTTCTGTGCTGGAAAATTTGTCATCTACTTATCTTTATTTATATATGTATTCATCAAATACCTATAAGGAACTTAAAATGTGCCCAGCATTGGTCTAGTTCTAAATAAATATAACTTACTTTTCACAATGCTTTATAAAGTACACATAATTATGTATCTTAGGTACTCAGAGTTTCTGTGTTTGCAGAGGAGAAAATCCAGTCACTGAGAGGTTTAGTAACTTGCCTCAATTCACACAGCAAGCAAGTGGCAGAGCCAATTTGAATGTAGGCAGTTCAGAATCTATGTCCTTAGCCATTTCTGTAATATATGTTCCATCAGCATTTACTGACTAAAAGAAATAATAAACGAATTAATGATTCACTTCATGGTTCATAAATCCATTAAACAAATATTTTTGAATTTTTATTTTGTGCTAGGACTTGTATTTTACCATCTCTGAAATATAATAATGTCTTGGCAATGAAAAATATACATTGATGATGGTAGCTGGAGAGCAGGGTTTGGCTCAGCTAAATCTATGAGATCATTATCCTCAATGTAGACTCCATGTAAATGAAATCTTCAGGAAGTTTACCTTTTATTTCATTTTCTTGAGGATAAATTATTGATTTTCTGGATTTACTTTTTAAAGCACCTATAGTGAACCTTTAGCCATAAATTGTAAAAATCAATACTGACTATTAATAACAAAATGGACTACCTTTCTCTATAAAGAGAATTCCAAATTGATAAATGTGAGGTACTTTAGTGCCTAGAAATTTAAGTGATACCATTTCCATGAAGAAATACATTTAAAAAATAGACTTTTTCTAGGAAAGAATAATCTAAAGATGTGTGTTTTTTTGATCTGATTAAGAATCCTAAAATATTATGGGTATTAAGAAAGAATAGAGGCCACATAAAAGATAATTATATTAAGATATTAGAATATAATTAGGAGTTTACAGAATGGCCCATTATTTATGATTGGAAAAATAAAATGTCACATCTGAAAACCTGAGACATAGGCATTAATTTAAACCTTCAGTTGGTTATTTCATACATAGATGATAGAAATATCTTTAAAAAGATAAATACAAAATCCACTATCTGGGTTGCTGAGGCAAGAGTTAATAAAATCTTACCTCCCCCTAATCCTTACTTAGAGCTCTTCACTTACTTTTCAGACCAATTTTTTACCAGCCCTTGTGTCTGTTAGCAATGAGTGTTAAATTATAAATACATTGAGAAAAGGATGCTTAACAAAATATAGATATCCTGGAAGGTAATGCTAGATACATTGTAAATAAAAATATTCTTGGATATTCTCCCAAATCAGCAGCCTGAAATTATAATATACTAAACTCATCTTATTGTTACTACAACTTTACAATTTTTATTGCCATCTCTCCTTAGGATATATACATTTTTAACTATTGCCTCATTGAAACTGTTCAGTTGAAGAAGTAGAACATGTTTCTTTTACTTCCCTTGGAATATTTTGGGCCACCTACTTATCTGGAGAACTTTAAAAACATATTTTTTCACTATAGTGAATACAAGGTAGCAATTTAGTACCTGGTCTATAATAAGAATTATTTATAACAACGCTGAATAAAGTGTAAGTTTCGACTGTAACAACAGTAAATGTCTTTGGAAAACAAAAACGAAGGAACATTATTATAGAAGAACACCATAGAAGCTTGTGAAAGAAACTCCAGTCTAGTATAGTTATGAAGAAGTGTCAAATAGAAATGAGTTAGTTATGTGAACAGGAGGAAGTTCTAAGTGGCTTCAGTGATAGGATAGCTCTGCAATGTGGGTGGTTTCATTTTCCCCTGTCTTTTTCTGCTGTTAAAATGTTGGCTGTTATACCTTTAAATTAAGTCAAATGAATTTGATATTTTTTTCCCTTCTTATATTTAAGATGAACTTAAGGAATTTGGTAACAACAAATGGGTCTATAAAACTCTACATCATTTCCAGTCTTGTTGCTTAGATTTTTTTCACTTTATATTTTCCATAGTAATTTCTCCTCCTTGAGAAGCAGTTATTTTTCCCAGATTTTATATTGGAAAAATATGCAATTGTAATTCATATAATTCAGAATCAGAAGCGAATTAATATTTTAATATTTATAAAAATATGTTAATATTTTAAAGATGATTTTAATGTGCTTTAATTCTTTAACAATAACTAATGATACTTTTAATATTAAAAGTCATTACAATATTCTGTTAAATGCTTCAAAACAAAAGATAGATTTCCAGATTAGTTCCAGAACTACCAGAATGGATGTAGCTTTCTTAGACATCTATATTCTCAGAACTGTTAGGTCAGCGCAAAAGTAATTGCGGTAATTAAAAGTAATAGCAAAAACCGCAATTACTTTTGCACCACCCAAATCAGTATTGTTGGTTCTTCATTGTCTTTGTAGATTTCTGAGTTTGGAGCAAGAATGTATTATTGGCTTTCGAACCAATTTTTTGCATTTACAACTAGAGTTTACCCCTGATTTGTACTCTTTACTCCCTCCAAGTTGAGTACAACTTAGAAGCACTTCCTACTTTTTTCTCTATCAGTGCCTCATCTCTGTATTTTTTTTTTCTGAAAGAAAAAAAACTATATGAAAAAACTTCGTAGCTGTTGTAATTCTATAACAAAGGAAGAGAAAAGCTAACCAAGCCAATTTCAGTGGAAAAAACTCAATATTGGCATGGGATGTGTCAGATTTGTGGGATAAAAGTTGATACTTAGGTTAAACATTTAACACATTCGTTTAATGATTACTTCTTTTATCTCTCATGCTGATGGAAGGTTGATACAATGTCATTAGAAGTTAATTTTTAGAAATTAAACAGTGGATGCCCCATGTAAGGCCTTACATACATTTGAATTAAAAGCTTAGATACAAAGCTAATCACCTCCCAAATGCAACTCTGCTGCATGCTTTCATTTCACACCCAGGGAGCAGGCATGAATATCTCAAATGGAGGAGACATACAAACAGGTTTCAGTATGCACACACTGCTACCCTGGGGCTGGATATGTTGCCTATTTGTGTACACAGTACACAAATGTGTGCAGATCAAGTGGGGATTGCAGCTGAAACACAGCAAAACTTAATACACTACTAGAAAAAAGAAACTTTACATGAGCAAAGTAAAGGTGCAAACCACCTTTTAGAGTGAGCTTCTGTGTGAAACAACACCGTGTTTTCTAATTATTACAATGTGAAAATCATTAGAATAAAGAGAAGCAAATTTCTTTTCCTCCCTGATTCCTAATTACAATACACAGGCTACAGATAATAGCCTTTTTCTATTGTCACTATTTAGCAACTTTGAGCCAGTTTTTAGCAGTCCACCCTTTCCATTGTATGATGCTATAAATTGCAACACAATTCTGCACGTCAACGTGTAATTTCCCCCAAGGTTTTATAAAATTCATTAATATAAAACATTAATATGGAGGGTCTGTAGGCCTTTTTGTTGTTGTTGTTAAGAGTTTAAATCCATTGACTTGTAACTGGCTTTTAAAATGACATTTTTCCTTGCTGCCTTCAATTCAGTCCAAATTAAAAAAAAATAAAATAAAATAAAAAGATGCCAGATGTCATGAGGCCAATAAGCAGGTGGGCCGAAGCTTCTGTACCAATTCAAACTGGCACCGCATCAAACCTGGTGGGTATAACCTTTAATTCACTGCTTCCCTGGCACCAGATCTAGTGCCATCTGCTCATCCTTGCTAAGCTGTGCTTGTTTCTGTGCAGGGACGATGCCAACAATGCAAACTGTCTCCTACATGTGCAGGGAATCATCAGTGCAACTAGTTTTTTGAGACCCATATGGTGGCATCTGCGAATGCACACTGTCAGCATCGCTGCCTGTACCACCCTTTGAGTTTTAAGAATGGGAGGAGAGAATGCCAGTTTGTAATTCACTATAGAGAGCCAGGAGGAAAACTTTTTCCTTCCTTCTGAGTGCTTTTCTTAGGGTCTTTTGAAGTGAGCACCCACAGAATTAGAAGAAACATGACTGTAGCTTAGAGGCCAAGAACTCTAGGAAGCCTTTGTGAACATCACACCTGGAAAGAATCCCCTCATGTATTCACCAGATCAATAGGAACCAAAGTCCTCCTCTCTGCATGCACCAATGCTCCAGAGTGTTATCTTTTAAGAATTCTTTCTTATTTCGATTAAGACTGAATACTAAGATTCAAATACATGTAGGGAGTGCTGAGGGGAAGGTCATCTTATTCTCCCAGGAAATTAATGAAGATGGAAGAATAGATTTGTTTTGTCACTGTCTACACTCAGCATGCCTGAGAGACGCTGAGTATTTTTGAACTGTGGCCCCTTATGGAAAATGACCCTTCACCTACTTATTCTTTTCATATTATTTGGTGAGCACTGATGAGATGAATTGAAGGAAACATGTACACAAGCACAGACATACATGTACACACACACACACGTGAACTCTGCCTTGTGGAATGGCTGGAGAGGCATAAGCTATGTGTGTACAATGGCCAATGGCCTCAGAGCCCACAGCTCTCAGTTGAAATGGTAAAGTCTCTAGAATTCATCAATTATTCTGCCCACTGATAATTCTTCACTCGGTTTCACAATATTCTGAGCCTGATTTCTGGTGGACAGGAAACTCTAATAGCTCTCCGCTGCTAAACAGACAAATAGATAGAATTTGTTAGTTTGCTGGTTTATTTTCCCTTTCTCGCTGACTACAATTTCCATGAAAAAAAGGAATCTGTTTGGCTCAGCTTTCTCAATTTAGCTCCTAGCAATGTATCCAGACACAGTGGTTACTCAATAAATACGTAATAGATAAATGAATGAATAAACACAGAGAAAATTCTGCTTTGAGTGGTCTTAGGTAAACAATAAATGTATTTCAGAATATATGAGATATACCAAATATTGATTAATATAACTGAACTACTATTACTGTAATAAGTAATCATATATGAATAGTACTATTTACTGAATATCAACTACATACTAAACAGTTTGCTAAGCATTTCACATTCTTATTTTATAACTTTAGAAACCCTCTTAATTAGCAATATGACTCCCATTATATGCATGAGAGAACCGAGTCTGGAAGTTTGGCCAGTAAGCATGAGAAGCAAGAGTCAAATCCAGCTCTTTCTGACTCCAGAGCCTAAGTTTTGAATCATGACATTAAATGGCCCCTCCTCTATCAAAATATTTGGTAAATTCAGCCTAAATTAAATGAAAAAAAAAAGTGTCAGACTAATAGGTGTATGAGTCTACCATATGTTAGGTTTTATTTCAAAAGTTTCCTGTTTGTCAAACTATTATAATTGCTTTATTATTATTATTATTATTATTATTATTATTATTATTATTATTACAGATTTGGGGCAGGTATGTGTTTAACCTTAGTTTTACTTACTTAAAATACATTCATATTTCATCATACATAAAACATATGTGTCTCACTAAAGACCCTAAAATTCTCAAGTATAAAAAATATAAGTCTCACTCTGTTAACACCCGTTTCTGACGGTTACATTTCT
Organism: Cheracebus regulus; assembly: GCA_963574635.1. Classification (NCBI taxonomy): domain Eukaryota; kingdom Metazoa; phylum Chordata; class Mammalia; order Primates; family Pitheciidae; genus Cheracebus; species Cheracebus regulus. The sequence continues at coordinate 33,032 of CAUYQU010083402.1, forward strand.
GCATATATGGGGACTCTTGACTGCTGTATTAGTGATCTCGACACCATCTGTCAAAATAAAGATCCTGAAATAAAGGCTCAATCATTTAGGGAAAGGATCATGATAACTGTAGTGCAATATTTATCACACACAAATTTGAGAATGTTAATTTACCTGATAAGCATTAACAACTAAAACAAAGAAATACATTTTCTAAACATAAAATTACTACAAAAAAAGTTATAAATGATATTAGCGATCACTATATACAGTGAGCTAGTTTAATCAACACAATCAGAGCCTAACAGCATTGTTTCACCAAAAGAAATGCATCCCCTAAAATTATAGTTACCTTGAATTCACACTTATGTTGATCCTACCTTAACTTCCAAATGATCTCTTTTCAGACTTTTAAAATGATTTTCTTCCCTTTGATTAGTTCAAATTCATCCTATTCCTCACCTTTACCACAACCCTCCTCCAGGGCATATAGTTTTTTCTAGTAACAACAGAAGAAAATAAGGAAGGAGAGAAGGAAAGAAGGAAGGAAGAAAAGAAATAGGGAAGAAAAGAGGGAAGGAAAGGAGGGAGAGAGGGAGGGAGGGAGGGAGGGAAGGAAGGAAGGAAAGGAAGGAACAAAGGAAGGAAAGAAGGAAGGAAGAAGGGAGGGAGGGAGGAAGGGAGCGAAAGGGAAGGAGAGAATCAAAAAAGGAAAGGAAGGGAAAGGAAGGGACTTAATATGTCAACACCTGCAATAGGGAACATTTCAAACAGAAATTCTGCCAAAGTCCAGTCTCCAATGTGCATTTCTTTTCAATAATTAGTTTTGTTAATGCTAGAGAGATATCAGAGCAAGATGGAAAGGATCAGAAAATAGCAAGATTTTAAAAAGACAGATGATAAAAAACACAACTTTAAATAGCATTGAGAGCAGAAAGGGGGTGACAGTGTAGAGAAGCACAGGCCTACATGCTAAATTGATGCTAGTGACCATGTGTCTCTGGCTGCAGTAATTTTTCTGGTTCACTGAATTATTCAAGAATCAAGCATAATAATAAATATGACACTGTGTTGTTCAATATGGCATGAGACAGAAGTGTAAGGTGACTTTTTATAAGCGTTATTATCATCCCTTATTTCCAGCCGTGGCCCAAACACTTTTGCCAACAGAAAAGGGACAGGCAAGACTCTCATCATCAGCAAAGTCTGACCCCAAATGGCAGATGCCTAGAAAATGACCACTTTGCACATTTAAGTTCCACCTCATCTCACACCAGAGCTGCCAGGTCGACTGACTTGAGCTTCATAAATCTAAATCAGCACATTTGGGTTCTCAGTGACCACAGTCCTCATTTGCATTCAGGTAAGTCTTTCAACTTGAAAGTTGTTAGGAGTTTAAACCTCAGTGGAAAATCTTGTCTGAAATTCATGAGAGGAAATTAAGTATCAACAGGGGGCAGCTTCCTCAAATGGCAGAACTGAAGCCCTAATCAAGTTAAGAAACACTGTCCTTCCTTCTCATTCCAGCCCTACCTCCTACGGCAAAGGCCACCAGGCTCCACACACAAGAAGAGGGTGGTGCTGGTGGGGCAGAGATTCTACTCTGCTCTGTCCCCAGCCTTGATCCCACTATCTTTGCCTTCTTCAACCTTCTAGTATCTCCTCTTCTCATCTGTTTCAGACTCTTCATACAACTTAGGTATGTGATGGCACCAGCTCTGCCCAGTTCCAATGACAGCATAGAATAAAAGCAATGCTCATCAATAAAAACATCACAACATGAGAATAACTGGAAACTCATTTCCCAGACCCATTTTCTAAGCACTTTGTCATATTAAATCCTTACAACACCTCCATTAGACAGATGATAAAACTAAGGCTTGAGGAGGTGAAGAGGCTTCTTAGGACGCACAGATGTAAGTGGCAGAGGTGAAATCTTAATCTGGGCATATCTGATATCCACACTTGAGCTCCTGAATCCAATGCTAGAGCTATGTATCCTGGAAATGAAGTGGTAGGCTTGGAAGACAAGAAGCCAGAGAATTACTATGGTGTATCATGCAAGGCTTTTTAATTTGAAGAGTTTGTTTGCATGAAAAATATTTTACATTAAAAGAAACAGGATGGATTATGGAGTAAAAATCCATAAGAATATAACTTTTCATTTAAAAATGAAAGAACTCCAGTAACTGCAAACATGCATGGCTACCTTCTCACAGGAGGAGCTCCTGCCTTTCACTCTGCCATGCTGTGGGTAGCTCAGCAAGAGGAAAGAAGACCGTGGATACCAGAAGGGACCCCTGACTCACCCTAATAAATTCCCCTGTAAACTGGTAGTGCCCAAATCTGCTGATACATTAGTATTCTAGGTGGTGTTTTGTTAAAAAATACCCATATATAGTTTTTACTTTCAAAGATTATGGTTCATTTGGTCTGGAGTGGTCCCAGGCATCAGTATTATTTAAAAGCTCTTCAGCTAGAGATGAGAATGACTCCGCATCAAAAAGCATGCATGATACTGTCACTTAAATAAACATGATTTAAATAAATGTTTCTTCTTACTCATTCAATATGTATTCATCATATGCCAATGTGAGGAGGACTCTGGACTTGGGACAGTGGCAACAATACCCCTGGACTTACAAGGGGTTAGGTCAAACAAAACCATTATCATAAATTGAAAATATTGAAAGGTGAAAAGCATTGACTACCCCTAACATACCAAACACCATGGATCAGCCCAACCTACCTCAAATGTACTCAGAACTCTCACATTAGATTTCAGTTAGACAAAATAATGTGGCAACACAATGCACTGTAGAGTACAGGTTGTTTATCCTCATGATCACATGGCTGACTGGGACTTGAAAGTCACTTTCCAGTATTGCGAGAGTATCATACCCCATGTTGCTAGCCCAGGAAAAGATCAAAAACTGAAAATTCAAAGTTTGGTTTCTACTGAATGCATACTGTAAAGTTGGAAAATTGTAGGTCAAACCATCATAAGAGGAAGACTGTCTGTACTTGTATACAATTCCGCAATTCATGTCTGAGGTGTCTCCTGTAGGCCTGAAAGACTTTTAATTGGGCTGTCTCATTACTTTTCATTTCCTTATTTCTGCCCTCAGACAGATTGCATTTAATAGTAGTTTGAATAGCCTCTTTTTATAACCCTTATCTCTAGCTGGTGGCAAATAAAATGGTGAGGGGAAGAAAGAAATAATTTCCTCTTGATGTCACCAAGAGATAAAGTTATAGGACTAGTACTAGGTGAAGGCAAGGTAGAGGTGGATGTTAACAAAAAAAAAAAAAAAAAAGGAATGAGAATCTGACAGATAAAATATGACTCCCCAGCTAAGAATGTCCTCCCTCTGAATTCTGAATTCTACCAGGTCCGATGTTGAATGATCACTAACCCAAATTGAAACAGAATGATGAATTTAAGCATATAGGACATTTGTGTCCAGCCAATCATTGCAATGGTGACGCTGAGAGTGAGAGACAGAGAGAGAGAGAGAGAGAATAAAGAAGACATCAACGAAGGAATTAAAGAAGTTGTCATTTTAGGAAGTTGTGGTTTGAAGTAATGCCGAGAGAAGACCATGCACGAATGGCTACTGAGATTGAGCAATTTCTAGTCCAGGTTCCAGCATTTGTAAACAAACATTTTAGTGGATTTTGACTCGTGGATTCAGGACCCATCCAATCTTCAAGGTATCCATTTGCAGTTGAAGATTTGAGGCTGCCTGATGAAGCTGAATAACATACTTAACTCGGGCATTTAAGTACATCCTTATGTTCCCTTATAGGCGATAATAACTGTTGTAATGTTTTGAACTCCTCTATCCATGGAGCATTGCTCTAAATGCATCTCATGGATAAAATCAATTAATCATAGAAATAGCCCTGTTATACAATAAGTATGTGCAGCAGCAAGGTTGTGCACTGCTTAGATCTCCTTTCATGAGACAGTCTAAACCCCCTGTTACACTAACTGTCAAGCCACACTCTCCCAGGCCTGATCTCAGCTAACGACTGAGCACTGTTGAGGGTATCAGAGCCAAGGAATTGTGTCAAACATGGGACTCCTCTAATAGGCAATGTTTGCTCAGGGACTTCTCATTAGCCTGGCCAGGATTTCTTCAGAACTGCCTTACAGTGTGAGGCTCTTCCTACACAATTCTTTCTTCCCATTCTCCTTTCATGGGTGTTAGACTTTCTTTGTAATCTGAAGGTTCTCCAGGCCTATGCTTGCTCTCTGTCCATTGTTCGCTACATAGATGCTTCCCCAAAGTCTTCCACACCTGTATCTGTCTTGCATCTATTTCTCAGAGTACTTGAACGGACAGACTTTGATTAACCGTATTAGTATGGGATCATTAAACAAAGCTAAGATCAGTTGACCAGGAAGTAACAGAGCTGGCATTTGAATCCATGCAGATTGACTTCAGTGTTGTTTCTCTTAATAATTATGCTCAATTACCTTTCCATACTGAAAATTCCTGGAAGGAAGGAGACTGGGTTCCACTGTCTATTGGCATGAAACTATGATGGATTTGGGAGATCTAGCAACAAAAAGAAGACAAGTGGTCCCATTGATAAGATACTCATCCTAGCTTCAATGTGACATTAAGGGAGTGGTATTATATCTGATGAACTTGTTTCTCAGACCCAGGAAGTGAAAAGGGATAGATGTGGCAAAGGAATGGAGATTTGAGGGGCTGAAGGAAATGTGCTCTGATGTCGCTCAGGCTGGTGAGAACTATAACTTGCTGATCACATGTTATGCAATGCAATGAATGACAGAGCTAGAGCAATCTCTTTTGGATTTTTTGCCAAGTTTCTTTCTGGTCTACAGCATCTTATTATGAAGAGCTATAATGTAGAGACAATGCACAGGCTTTGGTAGGAGGCAAATCTGAGTTTCAATTTCTGTTCCTTATTATCTGGGTGACACTGTAATATTCAATCTCAAGGAGCCTCAAGTTTTACATTTGGACTCTGGAGATAATATAATTCTATTTTAAGAATTTTAAAACTTTGCACAAAATAATATAAATACATTTCTGTGGTATGTGGCAGTAACTCTACAAATGCTAATTAGTTTTCTAAAAACGCATGCTTTTAATTTACTCAGTGGGGTTCAGTTTCTCTATGAACCAAGATGGTTATCTGGGTCTAGGAAAGTCTTGGCCAGCTTACCGGTGAGCGCTTACCCCTAGTTTCATGATCTGAACCATGATGAATTATTTGGTATTTGTTTTGCATTTCATATCAGTATTTCTGAAAGATGTAGTGACTCCTTATACTATTCAAGCAAGAAAATCCATTGCTTTTCATCCCTCTAAATGAGCTGACAATTGAATCTGCTTTTCTTACTCTTGCTTCTTCTCTGTGATCTGTTTATGAACAGTAAAGATTCAAGACCTTTCTTTCTTATTTTTCAAAATGCCATTTGATTACAACCTTGCTCCACACAAGTAGATAGTCATGAGGTCATCTCTATTTACATTAGGATTTTTTCTCTTTTAAAGATTCTCTTTGAAGAAGGGTGATTTCTGTTATATCATTGCATAACTAATCATCTTAAAACTGAGTAACTTAAACCAACATCAATCATTTACTCTTGAATCATAAATTTGAAAAGAACTTGCTTGGATGGCTGCTACCGGCTCAAGGTCTCACGCAGGTGCAATCAGATGGTGATTGGAACGCAGCATCTGGGAACTGGCAGGGCTTCTCTCTTCATTTAGCCACAGGGATTCTCCAGGTGGTCCCTCCACATGGACCAGTTTGGTCTTTCACAGCATGGCAGCCTCAGGATAGTGGCACTGCTTCCATGAAGACTTGTACACCAGCACAGGTGTTCTAGCTCCCAAGGCTGAAGAGCTATTGCCTATTATTATTGTATTAGCCATAGTTCTCTAGAGGGACAGAACTAATAGAATACACACACACACACACACGTGTGTGTGCATGAAAAGCAATGGATTTTCATGTGTGGATATATATATATGTGTGGGGGGGGATATATATATATGTATGTATATATATATGAGAGAGTTTATTAAGTATTAACTCGCAAGATTGCAAGGTCCCACATTAGGCCTTCTACAGATTAAGGAGCAAAGAGAGGGAGCCCAAGTTCCAAAACTGAAGAACTTTGAATTGATGCTTGAGGGCAGAACACATCCAGCATGGGAGAAAGATGTAGGCTGGGAGGCTAGGCCAGTCTCTCTTTTCACATTTTTCTGCCTGCTTATGTTCTAGACATGCTGGCAGCTGATTAGATGGTGCCCACACAGATTAAGGATGGGTCTGCTTTTTCCCAGCCCACTGACTCAAATGTTAGTCTCCTTTGGTAACACCCTCGCAGACACACTCAGGATCAATACTTTGTATCCTTCAATCCAGTCAAGTTGACACTCAGTATTAACCATCACAAGTTCACCTTTGTCAACTTGAACCCATACACAGCTCCTGAGATCATATATAATCTTCAAATAAAGATAATATTAAGGTCAAAATTATGCCTAACATAATACAATTATCCTTCATACAACCAGAAACACACCAATCCCCAATCCAAATACTATTACATAAAGTTAACAATACTTAAATCCTGAAGTGAAGTCAATAACTCTTATGTCAAATGATAAAAGAGAAAGGAAATAAAACAAAAATAATTTCTTAGTACAAGTGTACACATGCACAAACATGATTTTTTTTTTGAGATGGACCTTCACTCTTTATGCCCAGGCTGGAGTGCAATGATTCAATCTCAGCTCACTGCAACCTCTGACTCCTGGGTTCAAGTGAGTCTCCTGAGTAGCTGGAATTACAGGTGGTTGCCACCATGCCCAGTTAAATATTGTATTTTTAGTAGAGATGGAGTTTCACCATATTGGCCAGGCTGGTCTTGAACCTCCGATCTTAGGTAATTCACCCACCTCAGCCTTCCAAAGTGCTGGGATTACAGACATGAGCCACCACGCCCAGCCCACACAAGCATGTTAAATTCCTATTTCTCCAGCACCTCTCCAGCATCTGTTGCTTCCTGGCTTTTTAAAAATCACCATTCTAACTGGCATGAGATGGTATCTTATTGTAGTTTTGATTTGCATTTCCCTAATGACCAGTGATGATGAGCTTTAGTTTCACATGTTTGTTGGCTGCATCAATATCTTCTTTTGGGAAGTGTCTGTTCATATTCTTTGCCCGCTTTTTGATGGTGTTGTTTTTTCTTGTAAATTAAGTTCTTTGTAGATTCTGGATATTAGCCCTTTGTCAAATGGGTAGATTGCAAAAATTTTCTCCCATTCTGTAGGTTTCCTGTTCACTCTGCTGATAGTTTCCTTTGCTGTGCAGAAGCTTGTTAATTTAATAAGATCCCATTTGTCAATTTTGGCTTTTGTTACCATTGCTTTTGGTGTTTTAGTCATAAAGTATTTGCTCATGCTTATGTCCTGAATGGTATTGCCCAGGTTTTCTCACCACCGATCCCATAGAAATACAAACTACAATCAGAGGATATTATAAATACCTCCATGAAAATAAACTAGAAAATCTAGAAGAAATGGATAAATTCCTGGACACATATACCCTCCCAAGACTACACTCAGGAAGAAGTCGAATCCCT
>CAUYQU010083403.1:0-14385 GCA_963574635.1 Cheracebus regulus
CTCTCAGTCCTCAGCGCTTCCAATTGCTGTTCTCCTTTTGGGGATGGGACCAGCCGAGCCCAACTAAAAGGGCACCCAGTCCTGTATACTCTGCACTGAGAAGCACCGCGCCAGAGCACCGGCAAAACAGCCGCGCTGGCTAAAAGAGTCATGCTGGTGACCCATGTGGCTCCTTCGCCAGGGATCTCCCAGTTTGTGGGCATCAAAAATTCGTCTGCAATTGCAGCATCCACTCACTCTCTGCGCTTTCACTGGGAGCTACAATCCTGAGCTGCTGCTACGTGGCCATCTTGGATCTCTCTCCGCCCGGTGATGAAGTTTTTTCTGTTTCTTAGTTTTCCTTTGGTGGATGCCTGTTCCCCACAGAGCCGGACCTTCCCGAGTTCGCTGTGCTTGCTGTGAAACTCAGTCCTCAGTGCTTCCAATTGCTGTTTTCCTTGTGGGGATGGGACCAGCCGAGCCCGTCCGTCCCGTATACTCCGACTGAGAAGCGCCGCACTGGGGCAGCGGCAAAACAGCCGTGCCGGCCAAAAGAGTCACGCTGGCGACCCGTGTGGCTCCTCTGCCAGGAATCTCCCGGTCTGTGGGCAACAAAAATTCGTCAGAAAGTGCGGCGTCCACTCGTTCTCTGTGCTTTCACTGGGAGCTACATTCCTAAGCTGTTGCTAATCGGCCATCTTGGATCTCTCCCCAACAAGTATTTTATACTGGGTACTGTTGCCCATGGTTCTGGAGGCTGGGGAAGTCCAAGATATGCCAACAGATTTAGTGTCTGGTAAGGACCTGTTCCTCACAGATGATGTTTTCTTTATGTCCTCACATGGTGGAATGACAAAAAGGTTCTCTCAAGTGTCTTATAAAGGTTTAAACACATGAATTTGTTGGGGCGGGTGCACATACATTCAGACCACAGCATATTGGGTAAATAAAATCAGCCGCTTTTTTATAGTACAGTACATCTTAGAAACTTTAACATTTTAATATGCATTATGGATCCTTAAGAAGAGGATATATTGTATAAGCATTACTAAAATGTCTTTTACCAAAGAAATATTTGTTTCAAAGAACATCGCCTATAAATGGTGGAATACACTGTGGGGAACTCTGGTTTGGACCTAAGAGTTTTAAAATCTAAATTCTTAGCCTAGATGGCTTGTACTTCCACAATGTACAGTCATTGATCCTTTTGTTAATCCCTGTAATGTTTGGGCACAAATAGTGGCAACTATAGAAAGGTAGAGCTAAGGAAGGGGCAGAGCAGAGGAAAAATGTTTGGATGACCAAGATGGGAAAGTTAGGTCTTTATGCAGGAAGTCATAGATATTTTGGAAGCCAGAGCTAGAGAGACACATGGGAAACTGCAATCATATCTGACAGACAAACTCAAGCACATCCCTGGGCCCAGACATCAGCTAGACAAATGTACACAAGATAATATCTTTTGGAGAGGACTTGAAGACTTAAAAGAAATAGCAAACTTCCCACCATCAGAGGGAAACTACCCAAGGACAGCCAAATGTTGATGCTTTTCAAAAAAAATTATTTTTATATGTAGAAATAATGTGTTGTCACTACAGAAGATTCGGGGAAGAAGAGTAAAGAAAATAGAAATTACTTGTCCCTGTACTATTCAGCTATTTGATGTATATTCTTTCAGTCTTTTCTCTATATGTATAAACATATACATCTTTTGTATATTTTATATATATATATATAAATTTTAATGACTTTCACATTTTTTTAGCTCATTAGAATGCCTCCTTATTAAAAAATCTTTGAAATCACACTTTACAATGGTTACAAAATATTTCATCATATGGATTTATGGTAATTTCTGTCATTGAACTTTTAAGTTGTTTTCTAATTTTTCACTATTATACATAGAGCTGTTGTGAATATCCCTGCACATAAATCTTTGTCTGCATTTGTTTATTTCCTTAGGATGGATTCCTAGAAGTAGAATGATTGTATCTAATGGCTTCGATTTTTTCAAAACTCTTTATACACTAAAACCTAATAGCTTGCCAGAATATTCATATCAATCTACACTCTTATGGCATATGAAAATGGACAAAGAAATAATGACTGTGTGAGTTTAGGTATCTCTAAATAAAAGCGTCCAAGGGATTTCTTCACCCCAAATTTTGAGAAGATAAAGAATTTGTCAGGAAAATATTATACTCTTTATTTAAAATTCTGTACATTTTATCATATAAATGTATATATATATCAGTTTACAGTTTTGCCACATTGAGTCTGTAAGTAATAAAAATGAATTGACTACATTTAATTCTCACGTTTTATTTTTCTCTTTGAAACTCAATACCCCATGATCTGCACTAAACTAGGATTTCTGCTTTGAGAATTTTGGGGTTTTAGTCATAGATTTGCTTAAAATGAAGTTTTTGTTATAATTATCTATCAATTTTGAATACTTAGTACCCCCTTATTTGCTTACTTCCCTGTTTCTAGACCACACCTTTACACTTGTTTCCTCCTCCAGAAAACATTTATTTTCTCCTCCAGAAATTCTTTCTCCATATGTTTTCTCATTGACTCTCTTATTTCATTTAGAGCTCTGTTCAAATATCACCTCTAAAAAAGCATACTTCCTGCCTCACTCTTTACACTGCTTTATTTTTTCCTAGTAATTATGATTTGATTTTATGTCATACATTTATTTTTCTGTTTGTGTGTTATTCTTTCCAGTCTAACAAGAACTAAAACTCCATGAAGGCAGAAACTATGAGTGCATTATCCACTGCTATATCCCGAACATGTCTGTGGTGTCTGGCACTTGGTAGTGGCTCAAAAATAACTGATGAATGAATGAATGAAAGTACTTTCCCTACCTTCAACCTCCTTTAACCAAAACTGTGTACCTGTTAAATTTGCTAAGGAAAACATTTGTGTAGCTGTAACTTTTTCTAAGTACAATAGTCTATGTTTGCCTTCTTCCTGGACTGTGTCTTTTTTCCTATGAGACCAGAGGTTTTAGTTACAGGCAATGCTGAAAGGAAGAACACTTAAACACCATTTAATGAGAAGAGTCATTTCCTGCTTAACATCTAATCTGTAAATTGATCTGCAACTGAACAGAAATATGAATATTGCAATGCTTTATGTTTAACACTTTTTACATCTGCCTGGACTCAGGGGTCCTATTATTTACTTACGTTATATCTGATATCATGCGACCAGACAAGAAGCCAGCTCTAGAATAGATCTGTGGTGACAGGGATGCTGAGTGGGAGACATGGGAATTGGTCAGTATGAGTAATGTTCTCAGTGTTGGTGGTGCTTTGAATATCTTATATTTCTCTCTCCCTCTCTCAACCTCAAGGAGCAACCTCCTACTTCTATGTAGATACAAAGTTGACATTCAGTTGATCCCATCATTTATGATTAAAAGCTAAGAAAATATGACATAAAATATGCTTTCGTGTTGAAGCTATGAGTTCTATTAGTTTCATTGTCTCTACACAGGAAACTAGTAAAAATCACTTCTTAAGTCTTAGTTACTTCATCAGAAAAATGAAAAATTCTACTGTTGACTTCTGAGTCCCTGTAATTCAAATATTCTAAGATTATGGTCTATGACAGAGCTTTCCAAGTGGTTTCTATGAAATTACAAATTGCACAAGATGTCCTTACAGAGAAGAAGGGTCCGACAGATTCCACTGGATAAGGACAAATAAGTCAGGGAAAGTCAGCATGTCACAGCCCCTTATGAAATGCAGATCATGTATTAGCATATTAAGTATTGATCCATAATACTTAATTATAGATCCCCTTTCCATCTTATTTATAGACTAAAGATTTTCAATCTTTTATATTTATTCTTATAAAGGAATAGCACCATTTCCTTGATTATTTTATGTTTCTTCTCATTAGCATCTTCAGATAAATTACAAATTTCTTAAAATTTAGTGGTTGAAACTATAAACTTATTTGGGTAGACGATATTGTTTGGATACCTATAAGGCAATGTTCTGTTGGTTTTATATATCCTTCCTGATTATAAGCAAAATTTTATTATCTCTTGTAGTAGGAGCAGTTCACTGAAGCAATCCCTTTGGGGAATGTCTTCAGCCATCTCTCTTAGAAACTTCTTCCTTAGAATCTACCTACCTAAAATGTTAGTTTTCTGTCTGCAGCTGGGACCAAAAAGAATAACTCATTTCTTCTCCCACCTAATATTTTTTTTTAAGAAATGGAAGTTACTACTTAGATTTTTCCTTGTTCAGAATTAACATACCTAGGTCTTTTATCTCAGAAGTAGCAAAGTATTGGCCTATGAACCTCCTGCTCAAGTTTGGAGAGAGTTTGTTTATATCACACAGTGATTTTGTTGTTGTTATTTGTTTTATTAATTGAGCCAAGACATAAAAATTGGGAAATTTTGTATAAAGATCAGAATTTCAGTTTTCACTTGAAAGAATAAGGAATAGTAGTAACACTGGGTAAGCATTCCTGGGTAATTGGCTAGAGGAACGTGGTGCTGCCTCCTTTAAAATAGGCATAGATTTTCCAGTGTGCCGTAGTCCCCATCGTTCCCTATTGTGCTGCATTTCCGGAGATAGACTATCAGGTTTGCTTTATTCTCAAGCTTACAGCGATTTTCTCCCTAATGCTAGGGAATATTTTTCTGCTTCTATTCCATTTCAGGTATTTATATTTGTGGTCTGGGTACTATAAATACTTGAGTGGACAACTCCTGCTTTAAATCTTGCACAGATTGTTGTAACCCAGCGAGCGTGAAATCACCTCTGAGACAAAGACTAGGCCAAATTACAGGGTCTTTATTGCCGGGGCGACCACGTAGGACTCGCATCTCTCTAACCTGTGGCCCTGAAAGGAGGATGTCAAGACCTTTTATGCCCGTAAACCACCTCCTGGGCAGGGGTGAGGGTGAGGGGCTTCAGACATTCCGAAGGCCAGGGGACTTTGGACATTCTGATTGTTACTTAAGTGGTTCACAGAAGTCAAGATAAGCATTAGTTTACACATTGTCTGAGTAGAGTGGAAATTAGAGATCTTAGTTACTTATTACAAGTCTTAGTTTTTCTTAAAATGGCACAGGGGCCAAAATGGCATTGATTTGGACTGCTTGCCTGTCACATTTGGGTTACAGAGAGCAGTTTCAATGGAAAGCCGAGGTACGGTCGAGGTATGCAGTTTATGGGGCAATTACTATGTCACAAGATGACATGGTGTCAAATTTTTTTCCGTTCTGATTTCTCTCTTCTGAGTGAGGTTAATAGCCTTTGTTTGCCTTAAATGTATCCATAAATGAACACAGTGTTCCTGAGGTTGTCCCGCCAAAATATATTACATGTTGTTATGGACTGGGTTGTGTCCCCCGACATACGAATTCAACAGATTCATATGTTGAAACCCTAACCCTAAATGTGACTGTTTTTAGAGATGGGCCTTTGGGAGGTAATTAGGTTTAGATGAAGTCATGAGGGTGAGGACCCCATGATGGTGTTAGTCCCTTTTGAGAGGAGACACCAGAGAGTTCGCTTCCCTCTGTGTCTATGATATGAGGAGACAGCAAGGAGCCCAGGAAGAGTCCTTCACCAGGAACTCAAGTGGCTTGCACCTTGAGCTCCAGAACTGTGAGAAACCAAATTCCCATTGTTTAAAAGCCACACCACCTATAGTATTTTATTATGGAAGCCCAAACTGACCAATATACAAATACAGCCAAAAATTATTTACAAGATATTAAGCAAAGGATGAAATGAGAATAATAAGCCTGCCAAAAAATGTAAGCTATTTTTAAGCATGGTGTTCTTAAGCCAGGGCTCCCCTATCCAGTGCTTGTTTAGTGGATTTTCATCCCGAAAGAGAGCACCTTAAACATATCTTAAGTCACCTGGTGAGATGTGCTTCAGTGGTTAGGAGAGCACAGGATATGCATTCAGGAGAACTGGGACATGGTCGAGGCTTTTGCCTTTATTAGCTGAGTTCTTGATTGTCTCTTTGTACTCTGGGTCATGATTTTCACATCTGTAACAAAATTGATGGCCTTATATTGCTATGATCCAAAACAAAACATCTTTGTCTTATAGAGCTTGTTCCAGCTCTGAAAATAATGTATTGGTTTAAAAGAATTCTATGGTATGTTTCTTTAACTTTCCAATGCTTCAGCACATTCCTGAATTTAGCCCGACACTCTCTTAAAAGTTTATGCTGCTTCTAAAGTCTTCCTGGTTGGAGGCCTTCCTCATCACTTTTTGTGCACACCCTTTTTCTAGCCTGAACTTACCAGAGAAATTCGTCAGCTTTACACACGTCTGCTTTTTTCATTGAAATCAAATATGAAAAAATAGTATTTAATTTTGGATATCTTTCGACTATTGTCTGCCAATTTTCTTTTTGAGTTTTTTAGGCCATAGAATTGGTCCCATTCCTGGTGTTTTTTTGTAGAGATGAGGTCCCACTATGTTGCTCAGGTTGGTCTCAATCTCTGGGCCTCCAGCAATCCTCCTGCCTTAGCCTCCCAAAGTGTTGGGATTACAGGCATGAGCCACTGCACCTGGCCTAGAATTATCCCTTTTCCGTGTGTATGTCTGTGTTTGTTTTGATCTTTTCACTCTTACCCTCCTGATATCTAAGGTACTCCATTTAATTATACTTAGCCTTTCTGACCCCTCATTATCAAGTTACTAAAGATTACATGGTCATATTATCCCAGCCTACCAAAAAGAGGATCTAAACATTAACTTATGATCGATGTACTTTCTCTACCATTGGGGACTAGAAATCTTAAGTGAAGGCAGTCAGGGACTGGCCAGATGCTTTGCTTTTAGCCAAATTAGATTTCCAGTAAATACTTCTAATCATTCCCAGATACTCCGATTTTAGTGAAATGCTATTACATACTCGATGGCCGATCAATAGAAGCTTTAATAATAGTTAAGAGAAAGGGTAATTACAGGCTGGAATTCTAAGCCAGAGGTCTTGGTTTAAAGAAAAGACTCAGCATTCAGGAAAATAGAATGTCCACTTTCTATATTCTCATCCATTCTAAGCCCTGGCCAGAGTAAGAACTGTTTACATTTTGCCTGTCTAAGGATGCAAGAGTTGGTTTTATGAAAACCTGAGATGACCATTGACCTGGTGTTTTGAACCACTTCTTGAATTCCTTCCTATCTCTGCCTCCCATATGCTCTTTTCTATGACAACTGCGAAGCCAATGGTGGGACTTTCCTGGGAGTCGGTTTACAGTCAAGCCTGCACATGAGCAGCAGCACAAGGAACTGGACATCAAACAGAAACCCACAGAATCAGATAGACTTCTTCTGCAGACTCAAATGACTTAGACTTAGGAAACTACGTGGTACTTGGAAGTGAACCCTATAAACTTTGCTCTTGCCTATCTCTCTGCATGCAGTGATGTTTGTCCAAGACAGAGAAAGAGTCTGTAGCTGAGAGAATCCTGAAACAAAGGTCAGTCGCAGAAATGTCCCTTCTATGAATTTTTAAATCAAAGACGTGCTAAGAGAAAGCAGAATAACTATAAAACATCCATCTGACTTTCTGATTTCTTACCTTGTCATTGGGTCATGACACTTCATTACCAAAACTAACCCAGCTGCCCTTCAAGTTCTTCACTACATTCCCAGCCATGATACTGGTTCTTACTGCAGGGCCTAAATTCCTGCTACTGGTTAGTGGGATGCACATTTGGTGACAGATCTCCTCATTCTCCTTGTTCATTCTTCAGGACAACTATGTTTTCAACTGCAGATTAGTGTAGCCTTTCAGTGACTCGTAGACAATAGTAGTTCATGTGTAAAGGTGCCCCATGTAATAAGCACAACCTAGTAGACAAAGTAGGTTTCTCTATTCCCAAGAGAATGGTATGCCCCCATGGCCTTGACCAAGTGTCAAGTTAAAATCACTGGCAAGGCAGCATAGGAAAACTCACATCACAGTTGGCCACATCCTATTAGGGATCTCAAAAATAAAAGTAGAGAGCTCTATAATTCTCACCTTTAATATAAAAGCAATAAGCAGCTACATTGCAAAACATACTAATGGGCTAATTGTTTGTTGTCTTTAGTCTTACGGTATGAAAAAATTTCCTAGAAGAATTTAAAAACAGCTTATGTGCTGAACATAAAGAAACCTAACATTCTATTGCTTCTCAGCATGGTTCCATTACATTTCAAAGCAAGCTTTCTTTTTATTTTTTTTAAACACATGCATGTGAGATATTACATCTGTGTCTCCTAGGTAAAATGTTAAATGTGTTCATGTTACCCTGACTGCATTGCTACTCAAAGTTGAAACTAATCACTTACCCTACATTCATTTTTTTCATTCTCTCCAAGTATATTTTATTTTTTTATCATAAACCAAGGGAAATTGGGTTATTTCTGTGTTTTAAATTACATTTGCCATTATCTTATACTATAGTTTTCTACAATCTGCGTTCTTAAAAGTCTGTTTAAAAAATTGTATTTGAAAACCATTTTGAATATATGTGCTTGTTAAAACATGATTCATGTGATTGCTTCTTAGTCAGATAGCTTTCATAAACTTTAAGGCAAGAACCCTGGAATGGAGATTTCAGAGTGTGTACCTTTAACTCAAAATGGGGCTCAATTTAATATTGGATTAACAAGTCATTTGTTGTTTAACGATGTAAAAGTTCCAGTAAAAATAATGGCTCATGAAACCTTAAAGTATATTTAATACAACATTTTGAAAGGTAGAAATCTTATTTTCCTTCATGGGCACTTAGAATTATAGTTGAAGGGGCCCAGGAATATAAATAGAACTTTTTCTCCTGAGTAGAGGTGTTACCCTCCACCTGGCTCACTTCCCGCTCAGGTAATTACACTAGGCCTTTTGAAATTATCCCTGAAGTTCTAATTAGACACAATCTTCTTTGCTTTCTGATGTAAACTGCTGCTTTGAGTCTTGCTCTGGGGTGAGTTTCATATCCATGCCCCTTCCTCTTCCTTCTGACTATTCTTGTGACTTCGCTAATTAATGCTTAAAATAACACTATGTGATCTGAAAGGGGCTGTCATTATCTCCACCACTGACACTTTAACAAGGCTTCTGCAGTTAAGCAAAGAGAAGTTGAGAAGGAAACAGCCAATATTCCATGACAACTCTACCACCAGCAATATTGCTTGTTTTCCCCATGAATACTTCTCTGGCAGCTATTAGGCCCTCTAGAAGAGGGAACTTTGAACCAGATGCTGAATCATTTTGCAAGTGTGAATGATGATGTTATTAACAGTTCACTGTATAAGGGTAACACCTGCAGCAGTGAATTATCTTAATCAGTTTTATAAAATATTTTAAAAATCATGTCAATAAAGCACCAGAACCAAGAGAGAATTTTCCTTGAAATGAAACAAAGTAGAACAAAATCATGAAATATGCATGTTTGCAAATTTATAATAATTTTCCTGCAGTGTTTTTTCATGAGCTGTTCAAATACAGGCTATTTTATCTTGGAAGCTTATATAATAAATTTCTGGAAATGCATACAAACAGTATTTAATCCCCCTGCTGAGGCTGCTTTAAAATCATGATCTAAAATATGAAATATATGCATATAAGAAAGGTGATGACCTTAAGGCAGCCCCAACAGATGGTTTACATACTAATAGGTGTGTGTCATAAATTTGGCTAATATACGGGCTGCGTTTTCATCCATTTTTAGGCTGCTGTAAGTTGTTTGAAACCCTGTTGTACCCTATCACCCTTGACCTAGTTAAATCTTTTGCTTCCTGTGTGGTTGCTTATGACATAGCCTCCTTGTTCCTCATATCAGTGACCCCAAACACATCATAGATGCTGACCACAATACAACTTTAATGGTCAACACCACGGTCACTTAAACAAGGACCTCTCTTTGCGTGAGTTTTCTTTAAACTGGCCAGTTGACAACTTCTCAGAGAAAGCCTATGGGATCATGCCCATGAACCTTAATAAAGACATAGTCCCACAGCTTCTCTCTGTCCCTCTCCCTCTGCTAGCTCCCTCTGCTTTTGCTTTCTCCTCTCCCTCATTTGTTCTTTTTCCTTCTACCTGCCACCACTCTCTGGCTGAACTAACTGCTGCCTCAGGATTCCCCCATCAGGCTCCCATCAGTTTCCCTAAGTGAGCTCTAGGACCTATAAGTGATAAGTCTTTTGTTTCATACATTTCAGTTCATTTCCTCATTGTGTCTTAATTGAAACATGTATTCCTGAGCCTAACCTTCTTTCCAGTCTGGGTTCTTTTTAGAGAGTAGCTACCTTGGTAGGAACAAACTGGACCCAGGTCAGACAAGAGTCACAAGGGCGTCTGCCAGTGTAAATAAGATTCCTGTGAAATGGACACCTGGCCTCATATCACTTGGGTATTAGGCCTTCTGCCAGGATAAAGAAGTATCCCATTTAAGACACACTGTAAACATCCACAACCAAATCCCTTGAATTTCTAGTCAGGGCAGGGGCTAGAGCTTATGGCCACTCTCAAGAAAGAAAAACCATGACTCATTTAGAAAGAAGGTATAACAATAGAAATAACAACAATATCCATCAAAACTAAAAAAAAATTAAAAATTCTACAAGAGGAGTAATGTCCTCTTTATGTGTTTAACAGTCTAAAGAAATACTCTGCAAGATTATAAGTGTCAGATAAGAAAAATTGAGAGAAACTGCCCCAAAATATGCTTTTATTGAAATTCTATCTCTTTGAGATGTTCAGAAATGCTTTAGATTATGGGGTTGTGATACATCAGAAAGAGAATTTAAAAAATAATCTTGAATTTTAGTAAGTGGCTAGAGTTTGCATTGTTTTCAACTACTTTTTAATAAATTCCAAGGTTTGGACACTGAGCTTTTCTATAGAACATAACTGACAGAATTAAAAAGACATACCAAAGAAAGAGGAATTCAGCGGTTTAAACTCTTTAACAGGGCTAATGAAGTGAGAGTTTCTGGAAAAAATATCTTGTGGACTAGTTCTTTGCCAGAAGTCTCCTCTTACTTGGAGAAAGATCTGAACTGTTAAAGGTTTTAATTTTTCAATCAAGTATGTGACTATTTTTCTTATTTTCTGTTGGGAAAAAATGGTGGGCTATTTCTTAGTCTCCGAATGTGGTCAGTATAGAATTAAAGCATGACAGGATTAAAGCCAGCCCTTGTAGATTACAAGAAGAGACTTATACATTATAGATGCAAATTCTGAGGCACTGGCGCTGGGCATCACAGTGTTATTACCAATTATATTCTGGTCAAGAAGGTAAGCGCATGGAAAGCGAAAGGGGGCAAAAACTGCTGGGCCCTGTTGTGCTGCCATCAGACATTGAAATTTTGTTCAACTTTCTTCCTCTGTTGTTAGTGCAGAGAGTGATTCCAAAACCAAGACGTGAACTGGATGGTTACTCTGGTGATCTGGCACATACTTTGTAAATATTTACGTCATAAAATGTAGAGCCTAACATTTAGCTGTGATGTTGACACTCTAGTATGACACTTCCAAATGTTCCCTCACATTGGATCAAGGCAAATAATCAAAAAATAGGAAAATATTTGAAGAAAAACGACACGATTATAATGAATTAAATACTTCCCAATACCTACATCAAACTGGCTTTTAATTCACAATGTCAAAATATCCGGGCAGTTCAGGATCCCACATTTCCATGGAGAAGGCACTCGTCTACTTGGGAGGCAGGATGATGTAGTGGAAAGAACACGACTTAGAGGCTCATAGACCTGGATTCACATCCTAGCTCATATACTTAATAGCTCCATAAACGTAGGCAAGTTACTTTCTCTCAGTTACGGTTTTCTCATTTTAAAAACACCTACTTTGCAATGTCTTGTGAGGACTAGACGTGGTGATGGAGAATACCTTGCAATGTGCCTACTGTATGCTGGGAAATCAAGAATGACACCAATACAGATGTTTTCTCTTCATTAAAACTGGCTGAATTATTCTACCTCATTGAATTGAGTGCATTTAGCAATGGCAGCAAAATATTCATACTTCGAAGTAACATATCTTACTGACAGTACATCACCTGTTATATAAAACACAATCGTCTCTCAATTACTATCCCATTTCTTTAGGAGTACTTAAATTTTTATTTTGAACTTTAAAGAATGTAAGTGTAATCAATATGTTCACCTTCTGTATCAGTTAAGTGACAAGATGGAAGCAACAGCAGTCTCAAATTAAGACAATGCAAAGAGTTTATTCATTTAGAGGTGATTTATAAAGAAGAGAGGGGGGCTGGGCGCAGTGCCTCATGCCTGTAATCCCAGCATTTTGGAAGGCTTGTGGTGAGCTGAGATCGCCCATTGCACTCCAGCCTGGGCAAAAAGAGTGAAACTCCATCTCAAAGGAAAAAAAGAAAAAAGACATGAGAGGGGATTAGGGGAATTGCATGTAAGAGTGTAGGAATCTGGGTTCAGCTGCAGTGGGAATGTCACCATTTCTAACCCCAAAGCAAAGAAAAAAGGGAAAGTTACAGGAATTTAAGAACTGTATCTTTCTCTCCTTGAGTCTAGCAGTGACTATATATTGACTAATACACTTAATCCCAGATGAGTCTTAGAAAGACAGCGAGGGGAAAAAATACAGGTGATCTTTCTTAGCGCCCTCTCTCTCTGATCTGCCAGGGCTCCTATTGGCTGAACTCAACCAGAAGCCACAGGGCTCAGGTTCCTGATGATACAATCCATTCAGGTCAGCCTTGTATAGAAAATGTTGTAACTGGCCAGTTGGAATTCCAGCACTTTGGGAGGCTGAGGCAGGCGGATCACCTGAGTTCTAGATCACCAGGAGTTCTAGACCAGCCTGGCCAACATGGTGAAACCCTGTCTCTACTAAAAATACAAAAAAATTTAGCTGGGCATGGTGGCAGGTGCTGTGATTTCAGCTACTCAGGAGGCTGAGGCAAGATAATTGCTTGAACTCAGGAGGCAGAGGTTGCAGTGAGCCGAGATGACGCCATTGCACTCCAGTCTGGGTGACAAGAGCAAAACTTTGTCTCAAAAAAAAAAAGTAGCTCTGTTAAGTTTCATTCCCCCCACCCCCCATATAAGCAAAACCTTAACTTTAACTTTGACACACTGACCTCATTTCTCTTGAGTCTGTATATCTTGGAAGGCTATTCCTAGCTTTTCACTTGAATAAGCTCTTTAAACTGGATTCTGATTCTTTTGATGATGTCAGGTTGAAATCACAATAACCAAGATGTGGAAACAACTGAAACGTTCATAGATGAATATAAATGGAAAATGTGGTGTGTATATGTACTATTATTATATATATGGCTGAATATTATTCCATTATATATTTGTATATAATATACACTATGTATAATGAATCTTATTCAGCCTTAGAAGGAAATCCTGCCATTTGCAGCAACATGGATGAACCTAGAGAACACTATATTAAGTGAAATAAGCCAAGCACAGAGAGACAAATACTGCATAGTCTCACTTTTATGTGGAATCTAAAACAGTCAAACTCATAGAAAAGAGAGTAGCAAGGTAGTTGCCTGGGGCTGAGAGGATGAGGAAATGGGGAACTTTTGTTCAAAGGATACATTTACTTTCACTTATAAGATGAATAAGATCTGGAGATCCAATGTACAACACAGTAACTATAATACCATATTGCATACTTGAAATTTGATAAGACATTACCTTAACTGTCCTTACTGCACATGCGCCCCCTCACACACACATAACTATATGAGGGATTGGACAGATTAGCTTGATTGCAGTAATCACTTCACAATGTATATGCTTATCAAAACAATATGTTGTATGCCTCTGATATTGTAATATAATAAGAAATACATATTTGATCTCTGTCCTTGGTTCCTGTGGTACAACTCCTAAAACCCTTGGAATTTCAAGTGGTAAATGTCTTTTGTATGCTAATGAGGTGACTGCTGGCTGAAGGCTCCAAGATAACCTCTGGATGGAGGCAGGTTGGTTGCCAGAAGAGCCAACCATGTAATCAGAGGGTTGGCACTTTCAATCCCACCTCCCAATCTCCAGGGAGGGGAAAGAGGCTGAAGGTTGAGTTGATTACCAGTGGCCAATGATATGATCAACGATGCTTATTTAATAAAGCCTCCTTTAGAAAACTCCGAACGATAGGCACTGGGGAGGTACTGACGTACCTGGAGAGGGCATGGAAGCTTCTCACCCTTCCACAAGCCTTACATACTATGTATCTCTCCAGCATTTTCCCCCTGAGAAAAAAAAAGTGGGTCTTCTAAACTTTTCCAGAGAGAAACTTAAGTGATGAAGAAAGAGGAGGGGAGGAAGTAGAGACAGTAGCTTTTTTTTTTTTTTTTTTTTTTTTTTTTGGGCAAGTTGTGGGTATAACGCCCACGGTGGC
>CAUYQU010083404.1:0-26122 GCA_963574635.1 Cheracebus regulus
TTTCTCTTCAGATTTGGTATAGAAAATAATATAGCAGGTATTCATTTTTCTTCATAAAACTGATATGACATTTTTCATTTTGGAAAAATAGAAAAAAAGTCAGACCAATATATTATGTTCAGGAAGTAATTCTAAATGCAAGTACATCAAGAATTTAACAATATTCTTACTCTCCTGACTAAATAAACCTGTTTGCCAAAAAATGGCAGATATTTTCATTCAGTATTAATTCAATCCTTAAAACTGAGTCTGAGCAATAAAAGGAATGAGAGATGATTTCTTCATTATTAAATTATACTTTCAAAACAAATACAATGATTATTGTTATTAAATAATTAAAATTTGAGTGCACCTTTCTCAATCTATGTTCCAAAATCATCACTATTCTTATGAAAGGATAAGAAATTCTATTATTTTATATTTCTGTGTGTGTGTGTGTGTGTGTCTGTGTGTGTATGTTTTCTGTATCTATTTTATAATGTTTTAGAGGAAGCAAAATTTTTCATCTACAAGGTTATATAATTCCTTTGGACTTATGTCCAAGTGACTGTATTTGGACCATCTAAGGGAATGCTACGTGAAAGAAGAAGAAAACTGCCATTTCATAACCTGTAGCATTTATTTTTTTTTCTTTAAAAGACAGGAAACTTTTTCAAATACTCTTTAAATCAAAGAAATGTTTAGTGTGCATGACTACAGAAACCATTTATTACCAAAGTTAAATGTTCAAAGTGGGCTAAAATGACAGCTCAAAACCCTGCCTACTTAAGAAACTTCAAAGTCTCCTGGAAGCAAAGAACCTTCGATAATATTTTTCAGATGATCTTCTTAATAGGACATTTACATATACATTCTGATTTGAGATGCATTTTAATTTGCTCCTAAAATATGAACCCTCTCCTCTGAAAGGGGATGCATATACATAAAAATCAATTTTTCTTTCCCCAATTAATTTCATTAAAGCCTGATTTGAGGCAGCACTACTGACTGACTTGTCTTAAATGCACCATACTTAAATTAAATGGAAAATCATTACTAATCAGGTTCAAATTACATCTCTCTAAGAATAAGATTGCTTAGTTATAATTTCAAAACAGTCCCATTTGCAGATGGTGTCCTTAACTGTTCTCCATCTACTTCTAATTTTATCTGTTTTTCAGTGTTCCATGTTTTGCTTTATCTAGAATTTCCTATACCACTTTTCTAATTTCATAAAGTCATGTTGGATAATGTCATGGATTTCCAGGTAATCAATACATAATTTGCAAAAATATAGATAATTTTATTCAATTTTTCTAATGCACAGTGTCTAATTTCTTGCCTTTAATTGTATTAACTAATGCGTTTAATCAATGATTGATAGAGAATGAAATAGGCAGTTGTGACTTAATAAGACTATCTCTAATATCTTTCTATTAAATAGTATTAAGGTTTTTGGTCTTAAGTATGAATATTTTAATATTTTTAAATTAAATTTCAATTTCTTATTTATTGGGTGATTTTTAAACAGAAATAAGTGTTGAATTTTGAGTCCTTTGCAAATTCAGTTGGGCTGATCATGAGATGTTTTTTTTCTCAACCTCATTAATATGGTATCTATATTAATTGATTTCTGAATATTGAATCATCTGCATGTTTAGAATAAATTATACTTGACAAAGATGCATAATTTTACAAGGTATTGCAGTCTGTTGGCTAATATATATTTTGGATATTTTTTGCCTATCTATAAGTGAGTTTATGCTACAGTTTTTCTGATTAAAGTTTATAACCCCTAAATATCTACAACTATAGTATACTTGCTGCATATAAAGTATTTGGAACATTTTAAATATTATTATGCCTCTGGTCTGATAAATTGTGTTGCACCTGTGATCTTTTTCTGGAATTGAAGTTTGGGTGTAGTTATCATTTACAGGTAAGAACTATGAAAATAAAACCCACATTAAGGCGATAATCAAGCTCACCTAGAAATGACTCACATGGTAGAATAAGCAAGCAATAATATTACAACAATTATTAACATTACATTTTATATGTCAAGAAGACACAAGACATATTGAGCATGTTAGTAAAACATGGAAGCAATAACAAAGCCCGAAAGCAAACTTCTAGAGACGGAAATCACAATGTCTAAGATAAAAAACACACTGCATGGAATTAACAACAGATTAACAATTACAGAGGAAACAAAACAGGAACTTGAAAATGTAGAAGTAGAAACAATCCAAAATAAAACACAGGAAAAAAACAGCCAAAAATAAATAAACGGCATCAGAGAGCTGTTTTACTTCAAGCAAACTTGCATAGATCAAATTCAAGTACCTTAAGGAGAATAAAGAAATAGGGTTAAAAGGAAAATATGTTTAAGTGAATATGGATAAAAATTTTACAAATTTGATAAAATAATGGACTTATAAAGAAGATATTACAAAAATATGTAAAGAAAACATGTGGAAACTACATTAAGCCATGGTGTAATCAAATAGCTTATAAAAATGGTAAAGAGAAACTGTTAAAAGGAGCCAAAATATGCACACACGCAAACACAAACACACACACACACAAAGCATTACATATAGAATAACAGAAAACAGTGTAAGTCAGAAAACAGGAAGGCAACATCTTTCCAATACTGAAAGGGGAGCAGACAAACCTGCCAATTTAGAGCTTTATCTTTGGTAAAAATACCTTTCAATAATAAAGGAAAAATAAGGACTTGTTTTCAGACATAACAACAGCTGAAATAATCACCTGCTCACCTTTATGAGAAAAAAACACTGAATAAAACCCTCAAACAGAAAGAAAATTATGACATTGGGAATAAAAAACACTAGAATCAACAAATGTGGGGAAATATAAAATACTTTTTTGTTTTATAAATCTCTGTACGTGATAATGGACTGATTAAATATAAAAACAATATTTTGTGAGATTTCCAATATAGAGAGAGATAAAGTGTCTTGTAAGCATAAAGGCCAAACAATGACAAATTCTACAACATTGTGTACAATATTCTTAAAATTATGTGATATGTTATCATATTACTCAAATATAGGTTATGATAAAGTGCTATAATATACAGTCACTAAAATAACAAAACAAAGAATCACAGGCAATAGTAACAAAGACGGTAAGATAAAAAATCAGAATTTGTAAAATTATTCATAAGCAGGTAGAAAAAAATGAAAACAATGCAGAGGTGTGATGAATAGAAAACAAATATCAAACTCAGAGATTTAAACCCAAGCCTATCAAAATGACATAAAATATAAACTACAATTTTAAGGCAAAGATGGTAATAATAATTTTACAAATACATTCATTGACTGGAATTTCAAGGAGAAAAACATCATATTTCTAAGGAATACTGACAGTGGGCAGAATCTGGTATTTGGTGATTCTGCTGCTGCATATTGGGCAGTTTTCCAAAGATGGCAGTCATTGTGTGCCAAGATAATTTCAGTGGTCAGAATGCACTGAGGCCAAGGCAAGAAATAAAGAGAAATATGTGGGGAAACATCAGATGAGCAAAGGAACTACTAAAGCACTTAGAATGACATCTGCCACATAAAAGAAAGTGACATCGTTGTTGAAGAAAATACATTTCCTCAAGATCAGATTGACTAAGGTGGCAGAAAAATGCACTTGAGATCATTTGGTTCTTTTCTCATAGCTATTTTAATGTTGGCAAAATAAACTCAATAATGCCTTTTGTTAATTAACACTTTTTTGGAGGTTATACAACCTATGTACCTTTTTGAGATGTAGTTTTATTTAAGAGGTAGTGAGATAGAGATCACACATCAGTGCTGTAGTGGTTTTAAAATAAGATTTTCATTCCAACTTTTATGATACATTTTACACTTCAATATGTGAGCTTCCAAAAAGTTCTAGGAACCTTTATTTAGTATAGTACATGTGGTATTGAGATAAATGATCGGCTTTTCAGGCACACATATTATTTCTTTCTGTTGATTCTGTGTTGTGAGGCCAGCTTTGTGGGAGTAATGCATCAATTTTTTTGCCAAGAAATCCTTAAAGAAGTAAATCTTCTTTGGCAGCAAAGATTTAAAAGCCATCACTAAACTCTAGCACCCTGGCAAGATACTGTTAAATGGTGAGCTAATTGACAAAGATTTCAATAGCAGCTTCAGCTGAGTCGGTGTGATTTTTGGCACATCTGGAAAGAATAAGGCGTGAAAGAAGTAATCTTTGGAACAAACTGAAAGTATCAAATTTTGCTACCCAAATTCTTGAAATTGGTACTGGCTTCTTCTTGCCTATGTGCCTTTATTCTCATTATTTACTCTCTCACTCTGCTAAAATCATTATGAGGTTTTTCCTTTAGCTAATTCATGCCTCTTTTCAAATTATCATCACAGAAAAACCTTGTGAACTTGAATTAACATTTCATGACTTACTCTCCTTTATTTTTCATCATATTTATCGCTACTGGAATTTTGTTATATTTTTTCCAATGATATGTTGGTGTATCATTCAATAGATTAAAAACTTTATGAATGTAAGAAAATTATCTTTCAATGACATATTTCCTCTCTCCCATACAGTTTCATATTCCATAATTAACAATAATAGTACTGTCTCCAACTGAGTTGTTGAGAAAGTTCTTATAATTTAACTTTTGTTTCCATTGATTTTGATCTTGTCACAAAGGGGCTCTAAAGCAAGGCATGATTAATTAAGCCAATGTGATGACTAGGATTGTCCTTAGTAATAAGTCATCAGAATTTGGAGATTCCACATATGTGTAACAAATAAAAGAAAGAGCTTTCATTTTAATATATAAAATGGCCAGGGGTGGTTCCCAACTTGCACCCTGAGCTGCCTGAGTTAGGCTCTGGCCACCTGGAACCCTGGACCACAATAATTCCGTCAATAATTCAGCTTACTCTTTGTAATCTTTTAAAATGTATGTATAGCTTTCATTTATTTCAATATTCAATATTAGAAAATTTTATACTTTATTTAGAAGTTTTGTGATTTTTTGTGACTAGAAATATGCACTAGGACATTATCTCTTCTTTGATGTCTTCAACTTAAAGAAGTTACCAATCAATGACATTAAATGAGGACTTACTGTTATAGCAAAACTGGTTCATATTTCTCCACTTAATCCCTTATGGACTCATGTTGAGGATTTACAAATGTATGAATACATAAATAAATAAGTGAATGAAAAATGAACACAGTCCCAGTATTTAACCTAAATATGTTGACTGTCTAGCAAAGATATTCTTAACAAAAGCACCACAGAGAAACACTATTGAAAACAGAGGGTAACACGACCAGAGTTACTATTTTTCCTGGTTTATCAACAAAAGCCAACTTGGAAGTCATCTGATTGTGCTAGCTACATTTACTATTAAGGGTTACAGTTAATTTTATATGTCATTTTAAAAAAAGACAATAATGTTCATCAATTTGAACTTTTACTTATAGATCAACTCTGCCAACATTAGCTAGTGTTTGTTTAATGTTGTTCTATAAAATAATGTATGGCAAAGTATCTTAGTTACTTATAGTCATAATACTTAAATCAACAGTTTCAATTTTCCCTTTTAGATATGAACATAAATTTTAAATAACTCTTCCCTGCTTCACCCTCTCCAAGCATTTTTGTACATGATAATTTCACAGAAGTAATCTTTTGTTCAGTTTTCTTTTGTATGGGAGAGGCAATTCTTCATAAATAACTGTTTCTTTCAGGGACATGCCTGCATTTATTTATTTACTTTGTCAACATCATTTTTTTTCTTTCTTTCTTTTAAATTTTTGTGGGTACACAGTAGAAATATATATTGATGGGTTACATAAGATACTTTGATACAGGCATACAATGTGTTATAATCACATCAAGGTAAACGGGGTATCGACCCAGTCAAGCATCTATTTTTACTTTGTGTTACCAACAATCCAGCTATATTTTCTTAGTTATTTTAAAATGTACTATATATTAGTGTTGGCTAGAGTCATCCTGTTGTGCTATCCAATACTAGCGCTTATTCATTCTTTCTACATATACTTTTGTGCCTATTATCCATGCCCACTTCTGCCCACTCTCCCACTTTCTTTCCCACCCTTTGGTAACCATCATTCTAGGCTCAATAAATTCAAATGTTTTAATTTTTAGTCTCTACAAACAAGTGAGATTGTGTGAAATTTGTCTTTCTGTACCTGGCTTGTTTCACTTAGCATAATGACTTCCAGTTCCATCCATGTTGTTGCAAATGACAATCTCATTACTTTTTATGACTGACTAGCCCTCCGTTGTGTATCCGTACCCTATTTTCTTTATCTGTTAATCTGTTGATGGACACTGAAGTTGCTTCCAGATCTTGGTTATTGTGAATAGTGCTGTGATAAACGTGGGAATACTGAATTCTTTCCTTCTGAGTATACACCTAGCAATGGGATTGCTGGATCACAGGGTAGTTCTATTTTTAGTTTTTGAGGGACTTCTAAACTTTTCTCCATCATGGTTGCACTGATGTACATTCCCACTAACAGTGTAAGAAGGTAAATTTTCTTTTCTCCAAATTCTCACCAGCATTTTTTACTTCCTGTCTTATGGATAAAAGCCCTTTATTTGAACTGGGGTGAGAGGACATCTCATTGCAGTTTGATTTTCATTTCCTGCTGGTCAGTGGATTGAGCAACCTTTTATACACCTTTTTCCCTGTATGTCTCCTTTTGAGAAATGTCTATTCAGATGTCTTACCCATATTCTAATTGAGTTATTAGACTATTTGGAATTGAGTTGTTTGAGCTTCTTATATGTTCTGGTTGTTAATTCTTTGTCAGAGAGACACTTTGCAAATATATTTCATTTTTGGTATTGTCTCTTCACTTTGTTGATAGTTTTGTTGGCTGTGCAGCTTTTTAAAAATTTATTTTACTTGATTTGATGCCATTTGTCTGTTTCTGCTTTGGTTGGCTGTGCTTGTGGGATACTGCTTAAAAAATATTTCCCCAAACAGACCGCTTCAATGTCCAAACACTGAAAAATATCCACAAGACTCACAGTGATCCAGGAAAACATGTTCTTACCAAATGAACTAAGTAAGACACCAGTGACTGATCCCAGAAAGACAGAAATATGTAGCCTTTCAGACAAAGAATTCAAAATAGCTGTTTGAGAAAGCTCAAAATATTCAAGATGAACAGAGAAGGAATTCAGAGTCCTATCATATATATATATAATATATATATATAGCATATATATTTAACAAAGAGACTGAAAATGTGTTGTTAGAAGAAAAGAATAAAGGCTGAGTATTCTTCTGTAAAATCTTCTACCTGAATACCAGTCAATTATACTGAATCAAGCATCTCATTTTTGAGAAATCTAAAATTTTACCAAACTTTTTATTAATTAGCAAAATTATTAAAAATGATATGATTATTTTAGTAAAATTAACAAAATAATCATGTCTTTTTTTTTTGGCAGGGAAAATTAATCATGAGCTTCCAAAAAAAAGTTCATGGTTTTTATGTTTAAAAACCAACTCTTTATTAAATCAATTAATCAATCAATAAATATGCAGATAAATAGATTAAAACCCAGGTCTTGAAGATTCATGAGGTTAGGTTTTTTTCTTATTATAAAATTATATATTATCCAAAGTTCTGGGATTATAGATGATTATCATTGTAAGCCATCACTCCTAACTTCTTCTTCACTTTAAAATACATATGCCATGAGTATCAGTCATTCATTTTATATATGTTAGACTTGCATATGAAAAGGTATAGAAAGTAGCTACTTGATTCTCTAGAAATGTACACATGAATGTGTTTTGTCCTCCTAGGAATAGAACGATTATGTGAAAACAATGAGATATAATTTTATTTTATTGTCTACTCTGATTCTTTAAATAAAAAAAAGTCATATTCCTTGGCTATATTATACCATTCTTTCTGGTCTGCAGTCTAAAAGAAAAATAAAATTAATTTCATTGTGAATAACTTGTAAAAGTCATATGTAGATATAGATCTGAAATTTCACTAATGTGTTTTAACTTTCTTTATTCAAGCAGAGGTGGTGCTCCTTTTATTATTCTTTTGAATCACATAAAATCACCAAACACAACTATTAAATGTAATAGCTGTACACATTAGAAATTCAAGGTTGAAGTAACTAGAATGAAACAGCAGATTTTAAAGGAACAAGACTGTCACTTAGTGTCAGTGTTACAATTCCATTTATCAGCTCCATTAACTTAATGGCCAAAAAAAAATTCTCCATACTTGCTTCTCCCTGGTGCATATTCGCTCTCATACACATCTAAACTAATGCTAATAGAGAGTAAAGTGATGCTATCAGCATTCTTTTATGTAGCTTTTATTGTTTTCCATAAAATTCTGTCACTGGGATAAAACTAATGATTTTATACATCTGGCCCAGCCATACAAAATCCAATTTTTACTTTTCTAATTTTCATTCAACCCTTCTTTTCCACTCCTATAACTTAGTGTACTTTGTCTCATGAAAAGTTGAAATATCAAAGAGTCAGAAACCTCATCAAAAAAAAAAAAACAGGTGCTTCACCACTTTTTGATTGTAGATCCTCATCTGAACCATTTTAGATTACTATTTACCTCTCTTATCCTCATTTATATTGCAGACAGCCACACAATAGACTTTCTGGTATTTAATGCTAAAAAACCCAATTGGTGATGTATCGTAAAATTTTACTGCTTGTCTCAGTTAAAAAGGGAGCAATTCCTGTACCTACTTTGCAGTTGAAAAGTTCAACCTTTATCTGTTTAGCCAGCTTTAATTCAAGAATAGGCTCTTTCCTCAGAAAGAAGAAAATGCTGAGGCGTCAAGCCCTTTTTAGCAATCCCTGGTGCAAGCTGATTTGCTTGCTGATGTTCACGCGTTTTTTTCCACTGTCAGGAAGTTTAGGTTGTTTCATTTATAAAGAACCTTACCTGATATATATGCCAGTAACTTACTACCTTTTTCTGGCTTTGCCAATTTCATTCTGTATTAGTTTATAAAAATTATGTATGCAATATTATTTCTTAGCTCTATACCTTATAAATTGCATAAAATCTCTTGAGAGTTCTGGATAATATCTATAATATTTGAGTAATATGTATAAATTAATTTTGACATGTAGTTTATTGCCACAAATCAGTATGTCACACTTGTACGTACCTGATTATAGAGGTAATTATCTCAATTTCTCTAATGCAAAGCTCTTTTAGTATACACATATATTTCTAAAATGCTTAACTATAGCCATAGTCTCTGTTGTTTTGCTTCTTAGGCATTCATATATATCAAAGATATAAAAATGATTAGAGAAAGTCACTTACATCTCCCTCATCCTTATTCTTACATTGGAATACACAGTCTGTTAACTTTTTTTGGGGGGTCAGGCTTATTATTATTTTTTTTTGATTCAAGTTTTCACAAAGAATGGCAGCAAAAAATATATTTTATGCTCTGGTTCTATTGCTTATATGTTGTGTAAATTTGTTTCAGTCACATAAAACATTTATTTTTCGTTGTTAACAATTATTTTAACTGTTCTGATGGTATAATAACTACTTACTTCACATAGTTGTGTGAAAATCAAATGAGATAAAAATACAGTGGCTATTTTCTGAAAAACCTATAATGCCATAGCTAAAACATGAAATTACTAAAATGCACAAAATTCAAATATGTTTTCTCTTAGACATCTAAGAATATTATATATAATGTTTCATAGATAAAAATAAAAGAAAATTACATAATACATCTGGAAAACCACTTTGATAGTGGTTTTCTCACCACTATGAAATTAAGCCATTGGATCCACATAAAAAAAAACTTTTAGGTCTTCCTGAGGATGAAAGGTCTAAAGTCTTATTTTTTTTTTGTTTAATTAATAAAAGCATTTTCTTATAAGTATTTCAGATAGTATTAGTCTGGTAGATAAGTTTTGCAAATGTTCTTAAGTGAGGTACTAAAATGATGGCTTTATGGTTAGAATGGTATGGGGGGAAAGTATTTCTTTTTCCATTTGATAGAATTTCTGAATTTTTATAAAATGTAAGGTGAGCTTTAAGAAATAGTGGGTCAAGCCTGTTCACTTTCTACACATAAAAAAACCTGCATTTAATTTGAAATGCATTGCGCCTCCTGAGGTTCTGTCCTTTGCATTTTCAGTTATCCTCTACATAACAAGGAAGTATGTAAGATTTCTACTTCATTTTTACATTTCATTTCAATGCATTTTACGAAATTGAGGTAGAAAGTGCTAGTGTGACTAGTTTTCACTTTCAGCTTCTCTTAGCAGGTGCTTTTAAAACTTTCCAAGTGAAATTTTAATCACCTGGCAAAGTATTTGAACTCTAGCACTCACCCAATAAACAATTATTTAAGATTTGGGCTTGTATATTGATCATGCTTTCCTTAATGCACATCCTTCTCTATTTATATATATTTTCCAGTTTTGATAAAAGATTCTGCTGAATAATTTTGAGATCAGTAAAAAAAAAATTAGGATTTCTGTATCTTCTGCATATTCGTTATTTAAAATATAGATTTGTATGAAATTCCATTCATAAATTTATAGAAATGTTATTGGAAAAAAATCAAATATATGACAAACACATATTTAACTGGATTTTTGCATATAAAAACAAGAATATATTTCATGACTATGTGATAAAATAGTTTTCAAAAGGCATTTAAAATAAGTAAAAATTAGGCCAACTTGGGGGCTCATGCCTGTAATCCAGCACCTTGAGAGGACAAGGCAGGCAGATCACTTGAGTTCAGGGGTTCGAGACCAGCCTGACCAACATGGTAAAACATGTCTCTACCAGAAGTACAAAAATTAGCCAGGTCTGGTGGCTCGTGTCTGTAATCCCAGGTACTAGGGAGTCTGAGGCAGGAGAATCACTGGAATACGGAAGGTGGAGATTGCAGTGAGCTGTGATCGTGCCACTGCATTCCAGCCTGGATGACAGAGAGACTTACTGTCAAAAAATATATAAATAAAATAATAAGCAAAAATTAAAGAAAAACCTAAACTATTTAATTGGTATTAAGGTTTTGATACAAAGACATTTGTATATTTTCTATCATTGATTGTTTTATGTTATTTTAGTCATAATGGGAAAAATACTTCTAATGTTAAAATTACATTTCATTCCTGGATGAGGACAATAAAGATAATACAAGGATAGGCCAATATAGGCAGATATATTAAAAAATAGGAACAAAAATGTTAACATATCATTTTAAGGTTTACATTACTTATTCATAGAAAGTAACAGTCTTCATTTTATTGATAAAAATAATTTGATAAAATATATATGGTCGTGGTCTCACAATTTAAGAGAAAAAAAAGATATCCACAGCTTCAAAAGGAGTCTACTAGAGCTGTCCATGATAACCCATCTGGTTCTTAATTTATAATAATGGCTTTATTAACAAATACACAAACGTGTGATAAAACACCTACATCAGATAGAGGCACACATAGAAATAAAGAAGACAACTGACCTCAGCAGAAGCAGAAACCGTGGAACAGAAAACAACATTACAAATATTTTAAAGCCAAAATTGCCATACAATTTA
This sequence comes from Cheracebus regulus, assembly GCA_963574635.1. Lineage (NCBI taxonomy): Eukaryota > Metazoa > Chordata > Mammalia > Primates > Pitheciidae > Cheracebus > Cheracebus regulus. The sequence continues at coordinate 11,606 of CAUYQU010083404.1, forward strand.
AAATAATAATATGGTAATTGTAATTAACAGACAGCTATGGATAGAATCAATCAGTATCAGATTGAATTATTTACACTTAAACATATTACTGCTGCTTTCTTTGATAAAGGTGAAAAATCAAATGTACTAAGTCAACAACCACATATTATTTAAGCAAATATATGATCAGTTAAGATCTGTTGGCAAGTGCAGTGTACATCCTTGGAAGTTTAATTTAGTGGACAGTTTTGAAAGAAAAGCTTTGAAAGGATTTGGAAATTAGAAAGGCAGCGAGAGGATTTTATTTTTCTAAGGGTTCATGATGAGTGAGTTACCTAGGCTTGAGATAGTTATTGTCTGTAATGCAAATTCAATGTTTTTTTTAATATACTAAAAACACTGAAAATAGTCTTTGATCTCAGAAATGTATGTCTAATGTTGTCATACTAGGTTATTTTTCTTTAATTCAGAACTCTGCTAATGGAAGTCCACATGGGGTGTGTATGTAGTTGTGTCTGCACACACAAATATCCGAGACAGCATCTGAATTAACTTTAGTTTTTAATCTGCATTTTACTTCCCTTAGTTTTTCTTCACTTCCTTTTCAATCAGCTTAATTTATTTTATTTGAATACATTCTTTTCTGCATGTCCTTATTTCTTAAGCACACACACACACACACACACACACACACACACACACACGTATATATGTACTATATATGTGTGTGTACTACAAGAAAACAATGTAAAACAAAATACAATGTCATTTCACTGAAAATAAAAGCATAATTATGTAACAAAGGAAATGCTGTAACATATAGACCTGTGCTAAATTAGCAGTACATCATGAAAATTCAAGAGAAGATATTTTTATTATAACCACCCTGACATTTCAAGTAGAAAAATGTATAAAACAACATTTCAAAATCATTGACTTTTTATGGATATGATAATTGTGACTTTACTGTATTGGCAAAGAGACAACTCTATATTAATTGCATAAAAACAGAGCACTTCTAAATTTGCTTTACTCATTAATTTAAATTTGCATTAAGCAATTTACATATATGCCATTTTCACCCTTGCTATTTCCATGTTTTAATTAGCTTAATTTAACTGGAATCTCTAGATAGGTCACAGCTCTCCAGTTTAATAAAACAGAGTAAAATGGGTTTAATAGAAATTCATAAATGACCAATGTTTTTGCAGTAATACATACATAATTTATATCTTGTCAATGCCCAGTGCATCTTGTAATATCCAAGTAAGTAGAAGAACTGCTAGTGTTACATATGATATTCTTATTAGTATATCTTTCAGAATTAAGTAGTAATCTGCTGCTGTTAGTTCTATGGTATAATGTATAAATATACTGCTATATATATAATTGTACATAATTCTACAGTATATATATAGAGAGCAGTCTGCTACATATATAAAATATATATAATTAATAAATATGATAATTTATAATTATTATGTATATTGCTATGAGACCTGAAGTTGGTTGACTTAAGAAAATAATTTTATAGTAAATAAATAACAGTGTTATGGTAACTCTGAAGGACACCATAATTTACCTAGGAAACAGCTGACATACAGGTCAAGTTTAAATTGCATCCTATAATTTATGAAACAATAATTTTACATTATCTCAGAAGTTATCAGACCCTCCCAAAATGGAATTTTTCATCAAGATTCTGTCACAAAAGCAATATCCTTTCATAAATTGGTTAGCAATAACAGAATTGTCTAAATAAAAGTTCAAATATTCTTGAGCCAGAATCCTACTTTGTGACTTTAACCTATCATTTGCAGCAACATGGATGAAACTGAAGGACATCACGTTAAGTGAAATAGGCCAGGCACAGGAGGACAAATATCACATGTTGGCAGTCACATGTGGGAGCTAAAATGAATTGATCTTACAGAAGTAGAGAGTAGAATGGTGGTTACCAGAGGCTGAGAAGGGAAGAAAGGAACAAGAGATAAAGAGAAATTAGTTAATGAGTGCAAAAATACAGTTAGATGAAGAAATAAATTCTAGTGTTTAATAGCACAGTAAGATGACTATGGCTTACCTAAATTTAGTACATATTTCAAAATAGGCAGAAGAGAAGATTTGGAATGTTCTCAACACAAAATAGTAAATGCTTGAGGTGATGAATATCCCAACTACCCTATTCTGATTATTACACATTGTATGGATGTATTAAAATAGCACCTGTATCCCAGAAATTTGTACAATCATTATCTACCGATTAAAAAAGCTAAAAGTAAAGAAACACAAACAACAAAATATAAAGATGTATGTATAAAAAATTTATTTGTTTTACTGATAGTATCACAGGTGTATGCATATGTTCAAACTCATCAAATTATACTTATTGTATCTGTACAGTTTTTTGGAGGAGGTTTATCAATTATACCTCAATAAATATATGCTATAAATGAAAAGAAATTGAAATAAAATTTGACCATAAAAATTTTCTTACCAATAGAATTCATATAAAAACCTATGAAGTTTACGTGTAAGCAAGTATTTTCTGTTTAAATTGATCAACTGAGTTCATGCATTTCTGCCCCTCATGTTTAGGTCATGTCAAAATATAAATAATTACAAAACTTAGTACCATCGCAGCAAAAATAAATGAAGAATTTATTAATGGAATAAATATTAAGACACTGTCATGAACAAGTAGTAGATGAAAGCCTGATGAAATAAATTAATAAAAAACACATACAATCATAAAATGAATAACAATTTATAGCTTAAATGAAGTCATCTTTAGTCACATTTTTTATTTTCTACTTCAAACTCCAATATAGTATTTAGATTTAGCAGTATGTCTTAAAATAGGGGCATTAATTTAAAACCTATTTAAGGAAGAGGTGTAAACTAAAGTTAAATAAATTGTCAAAATTATTTATATAAAAAAAGGAATGGATAATAAGCATAAATAAATAATTTAGGAGGTCTACCTTTCAAAAATAGTATTCTGTAATGAATAAAGAGAATGAAAAAATAAAATTATCAAATTAATAATAAAGCAAATTTTCTTATCATAATCATATATTCTTCAAATTGAAAGATTTCTTAAGTGTACAAAGTGTATACTTAACTGGAAAAAATAAAGTTTAAAAACAACTCCATGAAAACCACATGCAATTTTAGAACAAGACAAAAGAAAACACTAGAAATTACAGAGCAGGAAAAAAACAACCTCAGAATGATATAAGATTTTACCTCAGTGATACTAAAAACTGGAATACAATGAAGAAATCAATTGTCCATAAAGTTATTATTCTAACGAGAATGAAATAATGTATTACCAGACATGATATAAATTTATTGTGAAGATTTATCTCCCAATAACACTTTTTTAAATGGGAATTATTTCAAGATGAATTCCATCAAAGCAAGTGGTTAAGCCAAGAAAGTAGGAAACACAGTTTATTATATCCTTGAATTGATTCCAGGAGAACAGTTAAGTGGATTCTCAAGGCAATAGCTGTGTAGTCAGAATATATCAATGATAGACTGGATAAAGAAAATGAGGCACATATACACCATGGAATACTATGCAGTCATAAAAAATGATGAGTTAGTGTCCTTCATAGGGACATGGATGAATCTGGAAACCATCATCCTCAGCAAACTGACACAAGAACAGAAAACGAAACACCACATGTTCTCACTCATAGGTGGGTGTTGAACAATTAGAACACGTGAACACAGGGAGGGGAGCATCACATACTGTGGTCACTTGGGGGGTGTTGGGGAGGGACAGTGGGAGTGGGTGTGGGAGGGTGAGGAAGGATAACGAGGGGAGAAAAAACAGATATAGGCGATGGGGGGATGAAGGCAGCAAACCACCTTGCCATGTATGTACCTATGCAACAATCCTGCATGATCTGCACATGTACCCCAGAACCTAAAGTACAATTTTAAAAAATGTGCCAATTAAGAAGGAATTTAAATATCAGCATATGTGGCTCAATATAAGAATATCTAGTATTTATTAGAGGGGAGATTATGTCAATAATTTAAATTTGATACAATGATTTTCAAAATGAGTATTTATTAATATGAAAAGATCAATAAGATATACAGATGATATAAGCAGATGAGAGAGATCAACCAGTGTCGGTGATATAGGTTGTAGATGAGAGTAAGTTAAAATACAAAACTGAGTAAATGAAGCCATAATTGAAAATATGCTTTAAAGAATTTGAATTGCAGAATGCAATATACTCACTGAAAATTTTAAAGAATATCTGGACTTAGATCCAACAGATGACTTTATACAATTTAGTTAATTAAACATATTTATAGGGGCAGGCTGTTGTGACTCATGCCTGTACTCCCAGCACTTTGGGAGACTGATGTGGGAGGATCTCTTGAGTCTAGGAGTTTAAGACCAACCTGGATGACAGTGAAACGTTGTCTCTACAAAAGAAAAAAAAAAACATACAAAAAATCAGCCAGGCATTGTGGTGCTTGTCTGAGGACTCAGCTACCTGGAAGGCTGAGGTAGGATTGCCTGAGCCTGGGAGGCAGAGGTTGCAGCGAGCTGAGATCACATACTTCACTCCAGTCTAGGTGACAGAGTGAGAACCTGTTTCAAAATAAATAAGTAAAATTTTAAAAAGATATTTGTAGGTGAAAACTATGTGAATTATCACCTCTGCTCTGAGCATAAGGTATAAAAACTGATTTTGATAAATCAGTGTCTTCTGAAATGTGAAAATTTCTGATGTGTTTTGAAGACCTAAAATTAAATTTTCTGACTTTCTTTGAGGTACAAGGCAAACTGAGTTCCTTGCTCCCTATTTATTTATATGTATACTGTTGGGCTACTATATTAATATAATTATGTTATTCTCATTATGCTTGTTTAAATAAACATATGTATATAAGCATTACATATTTATATAGCTATATTCATATTATCTTATAATTAACTTGGATGCTTGAAAAACATTTAGCTATATATGCAGTTGTGCTCTTTTCTTAAAAATAAATATAAAAGTAGGATCATAAAATATACAGATGGCCCTTGAACACTGCAAGAGTTAGGGGTGCAGACCTACTGCACTGTAAAGAATCCACATATAACTTGACTTTCCTCCAAATTAATCACTAATAGCCTGCCATTGATTGGAAGCCTTACCACTAACATGAATAGTTTGTTAACACATATTTTTCATGTTAAATGCATTCTATACTGTATTCTTACAATAAGGTAAGCTAGAGAAAAGAAAATGTGATTAAGAGAATCATAGTGAAGAGAAAATATGTTTGCAATTCATTAAGTGACAGATTCTCATATCAGTCTTCATCCTCATTGCTCTTACTTTGGACAGGCTGAGGAGGAGTAAGAAAAGGAGTTGGTCTTGTGGTCTCAGGGGTGGCAGAGCCAGAAGGGGCGGAGAAGGTGGAAGGGTAGGCAGGAGAGGAAGGTACACTTGGTGTAACTTTACAGAAATATGTTTGATTTTTTATATGTTTTTGCTTTTAAAAATTTCTTTAAAAATGTATATGGAACCAATTGTTCCTTCATAGTTTGCTTTCACTTCTTGGTCCATTTCATATAAAGGTCCATGTCATAAAAGATGTCAAAAGCAGTCATAAGAAATTAGAGCTCTTCTGCCAGATTGCCTAATGTCAATTTGTTTTCTGGCACTGATTTTTCTACATCTTCTTCATTGTCTGGCATTAATCTGGTGGCACTTATCTCCATCAAGTTGTCTTCTGTTGATTCCTGTGGCATGATGTCCATTAGTTCTTGAAGATGCATATTTTCCAAGATCCAAATCTTGAAAGCCTTTACCTCTCACCTACCATTTCTTTCACCCTATCTATGATCTCTATCATGATTTCCTTGATAGGCTCTGGTTTGTAAATCCCATAATGTCATGTATAAGATCTGGACACTATTTTCTCATGCAGATTTTTGTTGCTTTTGGCTTAATGGCTTTCAGAGCTTTTACTGAAGCAATGATGGCATCTTCAATGGTGATAGTGAATCCTTTGAGACTTTGATGATATTCTCTCTAGCGGTTCTCCTCCATAGCATTCACAATCTTTTCCATACAGCTACTTGTTTAATAAGGCTTAAAGGTTTTTATGACCCTCTAATATAGAAGCTGAATAGAAACACTGTGTTTGGGTGCAACACCTGTACACAGTTTTCTGCAGAGGGAATTTATTGTTTTGGGCTTAATGACTTGTACTGTTTTCGTTATAACAATGTAGGTACCTTCAATGGTGTAATCTGTACAGACTTTCATGGTGTTCTCTAGTATTGACAGTCCTATCCATAAAGTACCATGAGTAAGTAGCCTTAAAAATCCTTATGATCCCCTGACATAGAAGCTGAATTAGAGATCTTGTGTTTGCGGTCCAGTAGACTACTTCAGTACCTTTGGTGTTGAACTCACAGGGTCTGGGTAACCAGGGTACTTTCTGACTACAGGAACAAAACATTGAGAGAATGAACCAATCCAGGGAAAGGACTCTTATTGTCCAGGCCTTCTTGTTGAACAACCAAAAGACAGGCAGCTGGTGTTTATCTTTTATCTTTGGGGTTCAGGGGTTAGCAGCTTTATAGATAAGGACAATTGTGATCATAAACCCAGCTGCATTTGCACAAAACAGTAGAGTTAGTCTATCCTTTTCTGCTTTAAATCCTGGTGCTCACTTCTCTTTCATAAATGATCTTTGTGACAGTTTTCCCCCAGAATAGGGCACATTTATCTGCATTAAAAATCTGTACAGACAGATATCTTTTCTCCACTATGCTGTTCTTACTGATACCTAGAAACTCTTCTGCTTCCTTATGCTCAGCAGAAGCTGCTTCCTCGGTTACCTGACATTTTAAAAGTTAAACCCCCTTCTAACATTTTCAAACTATCCTTGCTGGCATTAAATTCTGCAGATCCTTCACCTTCATTTTTCTTTAAGTTGTCATATAATTACTTTGCTTTCTCTCAATTCATATTAGAGTCTACAGATATGCCTGTATCATAGCAATCCTGCACCCACATAAAAGCTGCATTTTCAACACAAGAAACAGATATTTTGCCAAGAGTACAAAGTTTTCATGCTTGCTGGTGTTACTTCTGTGATATCTTCATGAGTTTCCTTTTCTTTTTTTTTATAATGGTTCTTAGGCTGGATTAATTTCTCTTGGAATCGTGGACAACCACCACTGCAGACTCCAATTTACAGTGCAGAGCAAGCAATTCCACTTTTTCTTCTAATGTCATGACCTTCCTCTGCTTCTTGGGAGCACATCCAGCATCACTAGTGACATTTCAAATGGATCCCATGGTGTTATTCAAGGTTTACAGTATTGCAGTAAACACAATGAAAAATGCAAGAGAACCACAAAAGATCCCTTTTTTACTGCAAGTTACTGGAGAGACCTAGTGCTCATGAAGAGACCATTAGCCTCTCATGGCATTTTACAAGGATATTTGCAACACTTGGGGTCAATGCAATAGCGACAGAAGGTGACTACAAGATCAATATAGTAGCCCATAAATAGTTATGATTTAAAGGTACATGTTTACTTATGTTTACATTTGTCTAAACTGCAAATAGTGTCATGTAAAGTCTATAGTGTAAGTTTTGATACTGTACATTTTAATAATGGATTTGTGGTATGTTTTATGTTAGTAAATGATAAAACAGACTAATATCTTTATATATTAATATCTATGCATTCATGACATAACTAACTTCTTATCTTTTTGATATTTGCAGGCTACACAGTTCATCTACACTTTTTTTCAAATTGTTACAAATCTCCAAAATATTTTCCAATGTATTTATTTTTTGAAATCTGTGTGTAAAGTGGACCTACAGAGTTTCAATCCATGCTGTTCAATGGTCAATGTTATAAGGAAACTGGAAAAGTAATATATCAAGACCAATATTATAAAAGTACTGATTCAGACTGAGCACAGTGGCTCACACCTGTAACCCAGCAATTTGGGTTGCCAAGGCAGGCAGATCACTTGAGTCCAGGAGTTCGAGACCAGCCGGGCAACATAGTGAGATCCCATTTCTACAAAAATACAAAAATTAGCCAAGTGTGGTGGGGCTTGCCTGTATTTTCAGTTACTGAAAGTCTGGTGGATCACTTGAACCCAGAAGGTTGAGGCTGCACTAAGCTGAGATTGCATCACTGTATTTCAGCCTGGATGACAGAGCAAGACCCTGTCTCCAAAAAAAAAAAAAAAAAAAAAACTGATTCCAAGGAAAGAAGAAAGAATTAACCACACATAAAAATATATATCTTGATTGTAAATTTGAAATTAAGACTGCACATTGTATGTTACAAAAGAGAATAATGCTATGATAAAGAACCATCACAAAAAGTAAAATAATCTGAGAACCATTTTAAAACATCATTGGGTTATTTACCATGTTAAATGTGTTACATATACTTGCAAATCTTCTATGTATACCTTTTGTATTGGTAAATTTGCATTTTTGAGTGATATATTTAAAATATTTGTTTTTTAATTTCTAAGGCACAAATATCTATTTAATTATTTTTCTTAATCTAGTTATGAAATCTTAATGTATAAAACTTGTAAATTTTTATGAGACTGACTAGAATTTGTGAGTTTTGTTTTTTCAAATTTTATGGTCTTAAAATTCGACTTGATGATTCGATAAACACATAGTACTACATTTCATTTTTAATACTTTGGAATTTATAGTGATTCTTAGTATGATGTAATTGTTCCTTTTTTCCTAAAATAGTTAAACAAATATTTTTGGGCTTTATCAAATAATGTATTCTTCTCTGATATTTATTATGCCATTATTAAGTAGTAATTTTTAAATTACTATTTGGCTAAAATTTCAATTACACTCATTATTTTCCATTAATGACTCATTATTTTCTATTAGCATATCAATTATTATTGGTTTTATATATCATTATTTATTTAGTTGCTATAAGCTCATAATGTATTTTAACTTTGTGATAGAGAAATAAATAAATCCAAACCTTCTAAAAGTAATGACCATTAAGTTCTGGAAGAATTTGAGAAATTCTCTATCTAGTATATATCTTTGTCAAAAATATCAACTTAAAGGTATACAAGCTTCCCCCAAACAGCATGTTAATAGTGAGGCTTTTATCAGTGCTTATTCAGAGTTTAAAACTTTTAACAATATTTGATAGGGGAGAAATATTTCTTAGACCTCATCTACCTTTGCTTTATATTTCCAGTAGATGTAAATGGCGTGGCACAAATATGTTATTATATACAAGTAGAAATTTTACTTTCTATAAACACAATGTCTTTAGTCAACTAACCAGCTAAATTTCACTCTTCAAGAAATAGTGTTGATATATATGTGTGTATATGTATGTATTTATATGTGTGTATGTAATGGACAATAGAAAAAAACAACTCAACTGTAAGAAATATGCTATCATTGGAATTACTAAAGAATAGAGAGTTTGATTTTACTCTAGTTTATACTCATCCTGTCACTGTGTTGCTAAAGTTTCCTATATGATTCTACTATGTGGTCGAAAAGACATATGATATATACACAGTGATGATTTCAGGATAATATATTTAAACAACTCGGTGCATTTTGTGTGTGTTTGCATGTGACTCGGTGGCATTCCTCGTAAAACATCAGGGAGTACTTTTTAGTGGACGGTTATATACATAGGTCTTGCTGTTTCATGTATCATTTGCTCTTCCCAAACATTCAGGTGAAAAAGAAAATAATAAAGGAGTCATATTTCGCTGTAATATATTCAAAACATATCAATATTAAGTAAATTATTAATTGTTCAGCTCCTGGAGAAAGTGTCTGAATTTTTCTAGTCCAAACCTTCATCATGTTGAAAATATACGCATAAAACTTTGTATACACATAGATATAGGAATATGTATGACATAGTTTATTGTATAACAATATTTATTTTTTCTATTTAATCTTAATATTTTACTCTAATATACTTTGCCACAGTATTAAAGAACACATATTTCAAAATTAAAATCACTCTTTAGTGTGAAAGCTGTGTTTTTAAATTATATATGATGATATTTTAAAAAGCTAATTTAAAAATGTTTACCAATTATAAAACACATTTTTGTTTCTAAAGTAATTATTCACTTTAAGTATGGGTTCAAAAATAATTCATATTTCCCTGTTTATTAGAACAACGATTAAGAGGTATTACCAGTTTCATGTCCAGACATTTGGAAAAATTGAGAATTTTACTCATCTTTCTAAATGAATCCATGCAGGTATCATTAAGAGAGTATTACTGATATAACTTGCTCTGTTTTAATCATCTAATTAACTGTAATTTTCTCTCTGATACAATTTAACAATGTACAGACCCTGGAGTTTCTGTTTACATAGTGTATATAGTATCTGTTTCTGGTTCCATCATCTGAGAAATAGATCAGCCCATGCCTCAGGCTGTGAGAGATGCCAAAAAGGCATTTCTAAATCATTTGAACTATAAATTTCAATTCATAGTATCCACTTCACTTCCCTGAACAGGTAATGTTGAATAAGCTAGCAAGTTTCGTCAACTCAATTTTACTAAGTTTTATGTCATCCTTCTTTAAATATGTTAAACAACATATATAATCAGAATGCCTCTGAACTGTTTTAGCTTATAAGTAATAGATACATTTTACCATTGTAGTGCATTATACTTTTATTGATTTTTATTTGTAATTATAAATTGACAAATTATAAATGCATATGTTTATCTGATACAAAATGATGATATGAATGCTAATTAACATATTCTTCACTTCAAATGCTTATTACTTTTTGTGGTGAGAACATGTGAAATCTACTCAGCAATTATGAAATATACAATACATTATTAATTGCTATATTCAGCATGCAATATATCTCAAAGTAGAAAAACAATCTTATTCCTCCTGTTTAATTGAGGCTTTCTTCCCTTTGATCATTATTTCCTAATCCCTGCTCCGATACCCTACCCTCTGATAATCACCATTCTATCCTCTACTTCTTTGAGTTACATTATATTTTGAGTGTTATTCATGAACACTAAAAAATGTGCAATGATACAATGCTGTTTATCTTATATTCCACTTAGTATTTTCAAGGAAAAAGCTTGAGAAAGCTCTATAGACAGATTTAAAGCAAACTTCATTTATTAATAAATACCTACAGTACCATACTGGCTTTTCCTGTGTAATAAAAGTGGTTTCATCTCTTGTGTGACATCACTGACAAATGTTTTTCTTCTGATGTACCCACAGGATATTGACTGTGATAATTATCTTCTCAACTTGGATGGTATTCTCATTTTTGTCAAAAGTTGCTATGAGCCCAGTAGTAGACACAGATAATTAACGTCTTTGAAACACAGCATGAATGACCAGTAAGTACTAGTGTGAGAGCGTATTCATTTCTGAAAGAAACACACAAAGATTCAAAACGCACTGAATGCACACAATTAAACTGACCATTCCGAAGGACAATTTACTGGGAAAAAATCTTCAGTTGATGATAGCTGATATGTGGCTTGAGTCTTTTATCAACAAAATGATTTTTTTAAGCAACTTTAATGGGACATTGATTAACTGAAGTTCGTATGAGGATTATACCAATGAAACACAGTTATCAATGAGAAAAGTCACAGTTTTTAAAGTCTAAATATATTACCTTCATTATGCTAGTGTGGCTATTGCCTCAACCTTTTTATGCAAGATAACAGTGTTATTTCAGGAAAAAAACAACCTGAAAATCAAGGCGTTGGATAACATGGTTTACTGCAAAAACAAAAACAAAACTTCAAAGACCATCTTCAGATATATAAAAAAAATATATATATATATATTTAATATAAAATATATATATATATATAATATATATATATCTGAAGATGGTGGAAGGGAAAAGGAGAGTTTATATATTTAATAAGACTAATTGCTGTATCAGTGTAAGGAATTAAATCATGTTAGACATCCTAACAAAATGTTAAATAAAGCTAGTATGTGACATGCCATGTTTTGCTCAAATACTATTTAACTAGTATGGCCTACTCAACCGTGATAATTAAAATACCTCCTCCTGACTAAAAGTTCTCATTTCCTTTTTGCCTACATTATTTTTCTAACATGCATCACCATGTAAGATCTTTCATGTTTTAATTGCTTATTTGTTTACTATTTGCCTCCCCTCCTCTTAAACCCATACTGACAAGGTGAAAAGACAAGGGTTTCATTTTTGTCCGCTACTATAACCACAAGTCTAAAAACAAATCTTGGCACAAACAGGATTCAATAAATATCTGTTAAAATAATAGCCCTACTATATAGATGTGTAATTAAAAATTAAATTAACATTACTGAACCGGAAATAAATGTACACAATAAAAGCTTTTATATTTTTTAATGACAGTACTATAGAGAAGTTTATACTTCTTCCAATCATTCTGAAATCATTACTTTGCTTATTAAATAAAGATATTTAAGTGCTAAGTGTGTGTGTGTGTATATATGTGTAAATAATATGTGTGTATATATGTAATTAATATATCTGTAGATATATTTAAGGGTATATATGTGTATAAATTTAAATAGATAGATCAAAAGAACAGAAAATGTATGTCATTTAGAATTATTTTATTTCCAAATTATAAAAAAATGAATTCGGTCAACTTTTAAAGTATAATAATTGATTTGCTCATATAAATGAAAGGTCAAAAATTGTTAGTTCAAAGATTCTTTGAACAGGTTGCACCATGGACTACATCATGGTGAGCGCTGTGACCCACGTGTACACCTCCAGAAGGTCTTCCAGATCCAGGAAGCCTGAAGTAATAGGAAAACCACAGAAGAAAAAGATGGCTAGTTCCTGCAGTGCCTAATTAACTTACCTTGCAACATTTTGCCATTGTTCCTGCCTCAATCGTTCCTGCCTTAACCGATAACCCAATTTTGTGACACTGGACCTTGTAACACACTCCCTCTGACCGCAGCACCCTTCCCCCAGCTGGTGGCTTGCAAAAAACCACCCTGAACTGTTAACTTTCCAGTGCCTACCCCAAACCTGTGAGACCAACTCTTACCTCACCACCCTGCACTGACTCTCTTTTCACTCAGTCTGCTCACACCCAGGTGAATAAACAACCTTGTTGCTCACACAAAGCCTGTTTAGGGGGTCTCTTCATTCAGAGCGCACCAAACATTTTGTGCCAAAACCCGGGACAGGGGTACTCCTGTGGGAGATCAGTCCCTGTCCCTGCTCTTCCTCTGTGATGAGACCCACCTGCGACCTCAGCCCATCAGACGAGCCCTACAAACTTCTTGCCACCTTCAGATCAGGTGAGCAGTCTCTCTCTCTCTCTCTCTCTCTCATTTCAAGCCATTAGAAGCAAAAGTCCATAGAAAGTTGGTGAGAGGAGCATAGGACCAATGCAAAGGAATCTTAGGTAGGTAGATAAAACATCAACCAGGTTTACTAAAAATGGATTTCACCTTGAAAAGGAAAAGTGATTGATTCATGCAGACCATCTAAATAAAAAAAGGAGACAATCTTGATTTAATCTGAATGAAGAAGCAATTGAACAGATGAAAGCAATGGTTTAGAGGTGAGGATAACTGGAAGATAATGGGAATACTCCCAGTTTGGTAAATAAGATGCAAGACTATTTAACAGAGCTCCTGCAATTCTTGAGTATACCTGGAGTGGGAGCATGTCCTTTATTTCTATATTCTGTTTCCCTAAACTCTGTGCCTGCAAACAATAGTTGAGAATATATATGGAAAATGTGAGGATATTTCATATACTTAATATATAATATACATATATGTATATATAGGTGTATATACACCTATATGTGTGCATATATAGGTATATATATATATATATACCTATATGTGCATATATATAGGTATGTATATATATACATATATGTATATATCAAGTTTTTAATAGTTTCTCAAGATATCTTTGAGGGAAAGAGAATAAATCACAGAAAATATTTCTTGCTCTCAGGTGATACATATTGTAGGACCTGGCAGACAATTTGCATTATAATAAATGCATACATTTAAAATACTGAATAGTAATATAAAAATGAAAGAATAAAAGAGGAAATGTGATAGACAATGCCTAAAAGAGAATGTATAGATCAGCATGGCTTGTGACTGCACAGAGAATTCTTTCTCTTCTGTAGCTCCCCTATACTAATCCCAACTCTTTTAGCCTTCCAGATGAGTACATGAGCTTCCCAATATCTTTACAATAGATTCCTGTCCTTGCTAAATTTAGCCAAAATATCTTAAAACAATCTTGATAAGAAAGACAATAAAATTTAAAAATGTAATAAATAGGTAATGATGAAAGTAATGGATTACATGTATGAAAGTTTAAGATTTAGATTATGAAAACTGTCTGTTCATATTCTTCATCCACTTTTAGATGGGGTTGTTTGTTTTTTTCTTGTATATTTGTTTTAGTTATTTGTGGATTCTGGATATTAGCCCTTTGTCA